>APFE030194819.1:0-18413 GCA_000404065.3 Pinus taeda | reverse complement strand
TAAAGTGCCAAAAACTATGCTCTAAAAAAAACATGTGTGTTCTGCATCACCCCTTTTCAAAATCAGGTCACTTTTTTGATATCTCTACGAAACGGGTAACAGTATTAGTTCTCGTTTCAAAATTTACATTGATTTTCTTATTAAAAGAAGATAGAGATGAATTGCAGCAAGTGGTTTTCACCCACATGGGATTTCCACCTTATATCTTGTGTCCATGTGTGTGATGATCTGTTCTGTTTTACTGCTCCTATTTACTATTATTATGATTAATGAAGTTCTGATGCACTGATTAAAAATCAACATTTAATGAATCTTAATTTTTATGATATACGTTGGTTGATTTAGACATAGTAGCGTATATACGCAGTTTCCCATAACTGAGGTAGCGTATACAAATCTGATTGCGAAATGAAAAATAATTGATTTAATAATACTGATTCACCCCCCACCCTCTTGTATATTTCAACAATTGGTATCAGAGCAGGTCCTTCAAAAGAAGCTTGATTTCTTGGAGGAAGACCTATCATCATGAGTAACTACGAAAAAGAGGCATCTATCAGGCCACCAATCTTTGATGGGAGCAACTTCGTCTAATGGAAGGTAAGAATCATAGCCTATCTTCAATATCTTGGTACAGAATTTTGGGATATCATGGAAGCAGGATACATATTTCCATCAGCAACGCCTACAGATATGGCTGGTAAGAATTTGTATGAAACAAATGCAAAGGTTGTCAATACTCTATTAGCGAGTTTATCTCAATCAGAATTCGTCAAGGTTATGCAGCGCAAAACCGCAAAATAAATATGGGAAAAGATCGTTCTGAGCTATGAAGGAGACGATCAGGTAAAACGTGCAAAACTACAATCTCTCATAATTCAATATGAAAATATCATAATGCACACTGATGAAAGTGTGGCTAATTATTTCTTATGTATAGATGAGATTGTTAATCGTATGAAAAACTTGGGTGAAGAAATAAAAGAAGTTACCTTGGTTGAAAAGGTCCTAAGATCTTTGTCTTCTAAGTTTGAATCAAAAGTTTATGCCATACATGAAAAGGAAAATCTATAGAGCATTACCATGTCACAGCTGCACGGAATCCTAACTGCTTTCGAAATGAGAAAAGGGGGACCATCAGATAGGAGAGAAGTTGCATTCATAGCTTCAAGAAAAGGATATTACAATGAGTCAAGACATATGTCAGAAGAAGAGGAAGAATCAAACTTTGTCAAGAACCTTCAACGGGGTTCTGGAAGATTCAGAGGTAAGCTATCTTTCAAGTGCTTTGCTTGTGGAAGAGTCGGTCATTATGCAGCCAAGTGTCATCATAAAGATAAGCTTGACAAAGGTAAGGAACTAGTTAGATGGAACAGAAAACATAATGTAAGTAAGAAGAGCTATTATACGCATGAAGAGAGTGACAGATTTTCAATTAGTGATGAAGATGAACAATGTAATGATTATAGACTTTTGATGGCTAATGAAGATGATGATTTCTTGGATGCTATAGATGAAGATGATCTCTATGAAGAAATTTATAAACTTAAAATCTGTTTAGAAGAAAAAAGTATGATCATAGAAACTCTGACATTCCAAATTTGAAAGGGAAAAACACAATGAAAAGTTAAAATGTGAAATTGTGGGACTTAGAAAATATATTGAGAAAACAAAAGCTCTTAATCTTAGATTTGCTAAAGGATCTGAAACTTTAGATAAGATTATCAAAGTGCAGTGTTCTCCTCTAATCAAGACAGGTCTTGGATATTCTAAAGAAGCATCTCAAGCACAGAAGCCATCCACCTCCAAAATTTATTTAGGTGCAGCAAGGAGAAGTGAACAAGTTCACAATCGACAGTAAAGGCATAAAGCAGATCACCAAGTAAATCAGGGTCAATCTACTTCAAGGATGAACAGAGATCACCAAGTAAATCAGGGGTAATCTACTTCAAGGATGAAAAGAAGTTACAACCAACCACAAGTAAATCATTCTCAATTTGCCTATGGAAACTACAATCACCTGGACGGTAGGTTTGATAATCATAGGAATTTCTTCAATAGCCAATGTTTCTCTTATCATAACTTTGGACACAACGCTGCTCAATGTGTTTCCTACAAGACCTTCATGACTAGAGAAGCATGAAATCAAAGGAGTGTGACTGGGATCACGAAAAGGACCTACAATAACCTTTCTTCTCTTGAAAATGAAATAGAATTTTCTATTTGTAACAACTTCGGTCATGAAGATTCTGAATGTAGGAGTAGGTTTCGGCAAATAACTCAGAAGGAGCAAGCTTCATTGAGTCCCAAAACATGGAGAAAGAAAGAACCGCAACCAGAAAGATGCGGTATAGCCTTATATGCGGAAGGACAGGAAAATCAGTGGTACATCGACAGTGGATGCTTGAAACATATGACAAGTGATAAAGAAAAACTTCAGTCATATAGTGCCTTAGAAAAGGAAAGGAAGGTCTCATTTGGAAATGACACCCCTGCACTCATAAAAGGTAAAGGTTCTCTTCTTTTGAAAGAAAAGGTCAAAGCTAGAAATGTTATACATGTTAATGGCTTAAAGCATAATCTATTGAGTGTCAGTCAAATGTGTGATCAAGGAAATGAGGTAATATTTCGATCAAATGGATGTATTGTTCATGAGCTTGATACAAGAGAAACAGTGATCAAAGGCATAAGAACTCCGAATAATTTATACATACTCAAGGGAGGACAACAACAATCCTATCTAAGCAAGAATGATGAACACTAGCTATGGCACAGAATATTGGGGCATCTAAGCTTCTCTTAGATAAGGAAAGCATGAAAATATCAAGTGGTTCGTGATCTCCCTGACATCAGAATTCCAGACAATACAATATGCAAATCATGTCAGTTTGGCAAGCAAACTAGAACTAATTTCCCTGAAAAGGAAGGATCAGCTAGTAAGCCACTTGAACTTGTCCATACTGATGTATGTGGTCCATCCAGGAAAAGGTCACCTCAAGGAGAAGAATACTTCATATTGTTCATGGACGACTTTTCTGGGATGTGTTGGATAGGACTTCCGAAGCATAAAGACAAAGCTTTCGAAAATTTCAAAGCAATCAAAGCCTTCGTTGAAAATGAATCAGATCACAGAATCAAATGCCTCAGGTTTGATAGAGGAGGGTAATTTACCTCGAATGAATTCTTCGATTTTTGTGAAGAACATGGAATAAGAAGGGAATTCTCTATGGTAAAGACTCCTTAGCAAAATGGAGTAGTAGAAAGGATGAACAGAATGGTTCAACAAATGGCTTATGCTATGCTTGATGAGTCTGGAACTCTTGCAACCTTTTGGGGTGAAGCTACATTTTCTATCGTTACTATTATCAACAAGACAAACATCTGGGTAAACAACACTCAGACTCCTCATGAACTTTGGTATGGTAAGACTCCTACAGTAAAATACTTCAAAAAATTTGGAAGCAAATGTTACATCAAAATGACTGATGAAAACCTTGGCAAGTTTGAACCTAGAGCAGATGAAGGCATTCTTGTTGGTTACTCTCCCCACAGCAAAGGATATAAGTGTTACAATAAAAGACTTGGAAAAATTATTGAAAGTATTGATGTAGTGGTTGATGAAGAAGGAAATATTCCTAGGCAGGTAAAATCCAAAGATTTTGAAAATGATGAGGACTATCCTTCAACATCAAATCAGACTTATGATGAAGAAGAAACTGATGAGGCACCAGAAGAACAAATAAGGGTAGAAGAAAAGACTCCATCCAGATACGTTCAGAAGAATCATCCAGAAACTCAAATTTTGGGGCAGAAAGAAGCATGTGTACAAACAAGAAGAACTATTTCAGAAGCTTCAAGCTATCTAGCATTTCTCTCCTCCACTGAACCACAAAATGTAAGTGAAGCATGCAAAGATGAATTTTGGGTCAAGGCCATGAATGAAGAACTTGAGCAGATTGAAAAGAATAAGACTTAGGAGTTGGTTCCTAGACCAAATGATAAAAATGTCATAGGGACAAAATGGATATTCAAAAATAATTTGAATGAAAATGGAGATGTTATTAGAAATAAGGCCAGACTTGTTTGTAAAGGGTATGCTCAACAAGAAGGTATAGACTTTGAAGAAACTTTTGCACCAGTTGCTAGACTTGAATCCATAAGAATGTTCCTTGCTCTTTCTAGCTTTCAGAAGTTCAAAGTATTTCAAATGGATGTGAAATCTGCCTTTTTAAATGGAGACTAGGAAGAAGTGTATATTGAGAAACCAGATGGATTCATCCTTGAAAATGATCCAAAACTTGTATGCAAACTTAAGAAGGCACTCTATGGTCTTAAACAGGCTCCAAGGGCTTGGTATTATCATCTAGACAAATACCTCCATCAACAAGGTTTTTCAAAAGGATCAGCAGATAGCAATCTATATATAAAAATTGATAATGATAAATTACTAATACTTGTTGTGTATGTTGATGATATCATCTTTGGTAGCAATGAAGAAGCCCTGAGTCAAAACTTTGCCTTGGTGATGTAGAAGGAATTCGAAATGTCCTTGCTTGGTGAGCTAACATACTTTCTTGGTTTACAAATCCAACAAAATAAAGACAGTATCTTTTTATCACAAACCAAGTACCTCAAGCAGATTTTGAAGAAATATGGTATGGAAGATTCGAAATTAGTATGTACCCCTATGGTAACAGGATGCAGGCTCAACGCAAATGATGAATCAGCAGTAGTACATCAACCAACCTATAGATACATGATTGGTAGTCTACTCTATCTGACAGGTACTCGACCAGACATCATGCATGTAGTGGGAATAGTTGGAAGATTCCAGGCAAATCCAAAGGAAGCACACCTTCAGGCAGTTAAGAGGATTTTCAAATATCTTCAAGGAACACAAAACTATGGCTTATGGTATCCTAGAGATACAGATCTCACACTTCCTGCATATACAAATGCAGATTGGGCAGGAAGCGTGGATGACAGGAAAAGCACTAGTGGTGGTGCATTCTTTATGGGTTCCAGACTTGTATCTTGGTTTAGCAAGAAACAAAGTTCAATTGCTTTATCTATAGCTGAAGCTAAATATGTGGCTGCTGCATCTCGCTGCACACAACTCCTTTGGATGATGCAAACTTTGCAAGATTTTCAAATCACTTGTACTCCACCTATCTCCATTTTATGCGATAATACAAGTGAAATCAGTATTTCAAAGAATCCTGTCATGCATTCAAAGACCAAGCACATACCTATCAAGTATCATTTTCTCTGAGAACAAGTGCTTGAACAAAAGGTAAAATTGGAGTATGTTCCCTCCAAGGAATAAGTTGCTGATATACTCACCAAACCACTGCCCAGGGAGACATTTGAATACCTCAGACAGAAGATGGGAGTAGTTGATGCATCATCTTGCTATTGAAACTTGTCTGTTTCAAAGAAAAGTGATTGTACACGAGTTTAATGAGGAGAATCCGTGTACATACGCCAGTTTATGTGGATATAGTCGTGTATATGTTGGTGTGAGGACAAACAGTGGGCCAGGCTCAAGATGAAAAGAGTATGATATGGGTCTGATAGAGACCATCTGGCATAGGTTCAGGGGGAGCATATATTCTTCTAATAATGCATTGTTGGCATTATCTTAGAAGATCTTGGTTCATTTTCACAGTTGTTGTTGGTTTCAGGTGGAACAGGTGCATAGGGAGATCATGGTTGCTGGTTTGAATGATGATTGATAGATGTTGCTGATGATAGTTGTTGATAACTATCATAGTCTTGTTGTAGATATTTCATCTCTATGTCATGTATTTCTTTTCTTATCAAGGTCATGTAACGACCTACTTTGGTTTCCCCACTATGCCTAGGATGGATGATGTAATGTTCTTGTTTTATCTTGTGTAAACTTTTGATGTATCCCCACTTGGTTGGGAGATGGATGTATGTATGAGTCTTTGGTGATAGGAAGGACATTTATGATGTATAAAGTCATGTATCTTCTTGTAGAACATCTTCTTGTAGATCTTGCCTACAGTTAGGGGGAGCATGGACAGCATAGCAGATCAGAGATTTCAGCATGAACTCTGGGGGAGCATAACCCTTTGCACTTGATGACAAAGGGGGAGAATGACTTTGGGTGACTTGGGGTTGCCATCACGTCCAAAGGGGAAGATTGTTGGCATTATGATACAAGTATTGTCCTTGATGGCAACTCACACAGATGACAGATCATAGTGCAGCAACAAAGAATTGATGTTCAGACTACAAAGAATGAAGAAAGAAAAGTATATACACAGGTTCACTATATACCAAGTCGCGTATATATGCGGGTTCACTATATACCAAGTTGTGTATACGTGCGTTGATCACTATATACAAAGGCGCGTATATCGTACACACGCACTTTCACGCAAGGAAAGGTGCGTACATGTCGGAAAACTAAGTTTTGGGTCCATGGTATTTGGACCTATGGTTTTGGACCTTGGTATTGCGTCCGAGGTGTTGAGCCAAGGTATTGGGTCCCTAATATTAGTGCTAAATAGTTTTGGACCATGGTATTGAGTAAGGCCTAAGACTATAAAAGGGGAAGGAGATCATTAGGCAAAGGCATGAACTGAAGGATTGAATATCTTATGAAGAACAAGATCTAGAATTGGGTTATGGTGCATAGCTAGATCTGAACCAAGAAGGAACTTGAGCACTAGAAGATGGATAAGTTCTATTGATGGGTCAAGATCTTAAGGCGTGAATAGTAGTATCTTTGTGTGATTTTGATCTGTTATATTTGGCGCATGATTTGATCTATACATCAGATAATCTGGGTATAACTGATGCCTGAATATTTGAAAGGGTGAATTATCTTTTATAGATCTGTACGCAAGTTTGGCACATCAGAGGTGCGTATACACGCTAGTTCAGTAAGTCAAAACAGCGTATACGCTGGTTTGCCTTAATACAGAAGCGTATGCATGCATGTTTCTACATATTGAAGTAGCGTATGTCTCATGAAATATGTTTTAGCTTCTTCTGTTTACTGCTGCAATGGTCTGGGTTCAGGATTGGTTTTTGGTTACTGTTAATGTATTTTGGTTACAACATTCAGAGAAGTAATTGTTTGATTTAGTTTTGATTGGAGCAAAGGAGATTGATAGCTGCAGATATATTTGATGATTGACTATTGTTATTGATGGATCCAGTCTGAAAATTTATGAAACATGGTCCCTGGAAGTAAAGAGAAGGTTGCAGCCTTCTGTAGGTCAGCACCTACGTACTAGTACCTCAGCTAGTACAAGAGCTAAGGGGGTTGTAGCTCCCTTCCAGGAGAAGATGGAGAACGAGAGAAGGTTGTAGCCTTTTGCAGGTAGCAGCCTGCGTACTAGTATAAGACTGCACCAATACATAAACATTGTAAAAAGAAGTTTCTAATTAAAGAAGATAGAGACGAATTGCAGTAGATGGTTTTCACCCACATTGGGTTTCCACCTTATATCTTGTGTTCCTATGTGTGACTGCCTGTTTTGTTTACTATTCCTAGTTATTGTTCATATGGTTTGATGCATAGATTAATGATCAACATCTAAAGAATAATTTAAATTACAAGTCTGCTGGTTATACACTAGTTTCCTTAACTACAGTTGCGTACATACGCGGTTTTTACTAACTGAAGTAGTGTATACAAATCTGATTGTAAAATTAAAAATAATTGACCTGATAATACTGATTCACCCCCTCTCTCAGTATTATTTCCAACACACTGTGCAGTCTCAACCCTCAGTGACCAAGCAATGTTGCCCAAAACTACACAGTGCTTGAGGCTAACCTCTAGGAAGTTTGCAGGACAGTCCTTGAATTAACTTGGATGACTGTCACCCAGAATAATGTAGAAGTTTCCCCATAATTTATCTCAATCTGCACTACCTACAAGCCTATCCGTCAAGCCTCCCACTGGTCGACCAGACAATTTAACCAGGGAGTGACCCATGGCTACACTCATCCACAAAATTGTGCAGAAGATGTCAGCCTGTCTGCTTCCACTGCTTGAATAAATTACACAGACAAGAGGGAAATGAAGTTGCTACCTTTCACAGCACTATCTCTAGAAATTGCATAATTTTGTCGATCAGTCCCCCTACTAGCCTTCTTGCCACTCCTTTGAAAATTGTGAAGTTTTCTTAGACAATCCACCTGCTGCCTAGCACCCTGCTCATCCTGGAAACTGCGCAAACATGTCTTGCATGAATGCCTCTCAAATATTTGCAGTTTTGGCCAGTAAGCTCCCGTAGCCCGCCCTCGACCTCCTCTTGAAATCTGCGCAATTTTCACTACCAATGCCTCTTACTACCTGCACTACCTTCCCCGGAAAAGTTTTTCAGTTCTGCCTCCCAGCAGAGCCATATCCTGTAAATGTCGTTGTTGTCTCAGACTGCTCAACCCAGCCTCTGAGTGACCTCTGCTTAGCTTTCCCCGATAGTGCCCCAGAGCCTCTCATCTTGGCTTGAAATGTGCTCTACAATATTTAAGAGCCTTGTCCTTTCTCACGGTCACCTGCACCTAGAAATGAAATACAATGCATCATGGCACACTAGGGAATTTAGGGATTTGATCTCATCTTGTCATGAGTGATTGCAAAAATAGGTACATGGATGAGACATGGCATGACGACGAATGGGATGAACAAGGAGCACAAGCTAGAATACTTTCTCGTAGTTGGATGAATAGACAAAGCATACCAAGTAGCAAGTGAAGGAGACACATGTGCATGCATGAACTATTAAGCAAACATTAAGACCATTGAAGACTATACACACTCTTCCATGCGAAGGTGAATCTATGGTACACCACGGGCACATTCATCACCCAAAAACACAGTAGCTCAAAATGAAAATCACAACCAACATGTGCATACCTACATCATCATGTCTAGTTGTGTCATGAGTTGCCTCGACCAGATCACTACTTTGGGTCATAACTATGTAATCAATTTAATATAATGTGGAAGTCCTAGAGACCCATGGATGAAGTCAAAGAGTCATGTAGGTTGAACACTCATGAGGAAAGTTGAACAGTCACAAGGGTTAGTTTCACCCTTGGCTATATATGCCCCTCATTTCTATAGAAAAATGGATTTTCACCTTGGATCCTCCCACGTAGCCTTGAGAGCTCGTAGTCTTTTATTTGAGGAGTGAGCAGTGGCTCCAATGCCCAACTATCGGGGTTAGTGATGTATGGTGTACCAATGTGTCTTGGAACTTTCACTTAATTCATAACCTGCTAAGAAGCCAACATGTTTTCAACATGTATTGTGTTCATTTGTAAGACTATTCTTTGGACACTTGTAATGCATGTTTCTTTAACTTGTACTAAGATAATTGAACTATTTTGGTTGTTTTAGTGCATATACTATTGGAAATGTGTTGTATCAATTGTTTTCATTGTCTCGCCCATGTGGACTACTCCATGGGAGACTCGATAGATTCATTCTTGTAAATTTGTTATAAGGACCATCACACTCATGTGGACTACTCTGCTGGGTGTTGTACGTGCTATCTGTTCACTTTGACTTTGTGTCTATCGCATCGATGTGGACTACTCCACCGGAAGCTACGCAGATCCTGTTATGTTTTGTGTCTCTAACAGAGTTGTGACTATTCCCTTTCGACTTGAGACTCACTCTCATGCTCTCCCTCTACAGTGAAATAACTTAGACACAATTTACACTAAGCACTCACTAGGCACACGAACATCGTTGTTTGAAGACTAAGTATACCACTCTCGTGTTCTGACAAGCAAGAGCTAAGGCATATCTTTAATATAATGGCAACCGAGCCGTCATACCGGATGAGACTCCTACACCAAACAGTGTGAGGTCTAATTGGGACTTCATATCGGGGAGATCCCCTGACTGTTGGCGGGTCTAGCACTATCAACAGTACTATATCTTGACGTGACAAGATGATGCTTGGAGATTATGAAAAGGGGATTATGATAGAAGACACTTGTGAAGTTGGAACCATGAAGAAATCATCGAGAAAGAAGATGAAGGGACACTATATCATGACAGAAGTTACAAGATCTAGATCACATAAAGGACTCCATATCTTCAAAACTTTTGCAGGCAAAAGAGGAATAACATGCAACATCTGTCATGAAGATACAAAGAAACAAACAAAAAGAGCATCTTATCAATGCCACATCATCATGAAGTTCCTTGTCATCATTGCCATGTCATGGCTTGTACAAGAGTCATCTCAAGAGTCACATGTGTCACAATTTCTTATCTCATCATTTGTGGAATGTAATTGTGTAACTTCCTAAAATGGGAAAATGTAAATATGTGGAAGACCAATCATCCCACATGGAATATTAAGAGTCATTATATAATTCTAAAGTCATATAGAAGCTCAAAGGTCATGTACTAATTCAAAAATTCATAGTATAAGCTTAAGAGTCATGCGGGAGGTCAAGAGTCACATGGGAGGTGGAGAGTCACCTCATTTCTTATAAATACACCTTCATAACTCAAGAAAAAGAGGGGGGACTTTGGGACTTTAACTTCCCACCTTTGCTTCTTTAGCATTAGCATAGGAGAGAAGATATTTCTTTGGAGGAGCAAGTGGTGACTTAATGTTCCACTATTGGGGCTAGTGTGGTAGAACTGTACTTGTTTATCTTGGCACTTCCACTTAATATATGAAGCTCTATGAGGCAACACATTTTCATGCATGCTTCATGAATATCATAGGACTATTATTTAGATATTTTCTATATATATATTACGTTCACATGTACTAAGGAAATTGAACTATTTCGGTGGCTTTGGTACTTATCTTATTGAAGGTGTGTTTGGTTTAGTGATCGTGGTTGTCTTGTTGACTACTTTGTAGGTTGACTAATGATCCTCTTATGCTCTTGTGTGTCTCTTTTAGGATAGTATTATTACTTTTCTTCTATAGGTTCCCTTTCTTTCTCCTTGCCATGAAAGTACCTTCTATACATTGCAATTTTATGCCTCACATTGTCGACTTGCTTGTTTCAAAGAATATTTGTTTAAACTCTTATGTTAATAATGGAGACAAAGGAAAATCCCCAAGGACAATGGAAATTGGTTGTATTTCCATTTGGGGCTCCTAATCCAAATGGTGTGAGGTATAATTGGGACTTCAAATCAAGGAGACCCCCTTGGTCGATGGATTTTCAACATCGTCAATACTCTCCATGGTTAGCATGGTTAATAGTGGAAATCCATGGGAAATTTGGTTGATCATGGTCAACCATTGTTAATATGGGTGTCGTGGTCAACCATGGTTCACCACAGTCATCTATAGTAAACTTTGATAACCCTGAAAAATCATTTACTTTCATTGTTAACCATATTCAGCCATGTTTGACTAGCTAAAATATGGTCAAACATGGTTAAATAATGTCAATGTGACCAATAATAAATATCATTACAATGTGACAAACAACATATGGAATATGCTAATGGAATATGACATTGTATTATGAGTTGATCATTGATTATATATATTAACATATTCCTCATTGTCAAACATGGTCAACTATACTCAACATGGTAGAAAATAGACATAAATTCTTAATGTCATAATGGTTAATTATTGTCACAATGGTCAACCATTGTGACATGGTAGAACATAGTCAACATCATCACATATTCAATGTAGTTAACCACAATCAGCATATCCAACATATAAAAAATCATCAATCATAATCAACCATAGTCAACCATGTTCAGAAATTGTCAAAAGGGGTTGAATAAAGTAAACCATTGTCAAACATTGCCAACATGTTCAAACATTATCACCCATGTTCAACCATACACCACCTTAGTTATCCATATTCAAACATGGTCAAGCTTGGTCAATCATTTCCATATGTGGTCAACCATAGTCAACCTTGAGCAACCCATGTTCTACCTAATCCTAATGGACAACCATGTTTAAACATGGTTATAATGGTCAAACATGGTTAACCAAGGTCTTTATGGTTGAACATGATTAACCATTATTAGCATGAGAAACCATAATATATCATACAAAGATATGGTCAACCATGATTACCATAATCGACCATGTCCACCATGATCATAGATGAACATTCAGGCTCAACAACTTTATTAAGCATAGTCAACATTGTCAACCGTATTCCTCCAATATTAAACATTGTCAACCATGCCAACCATCATCACCCACGTTCACCCCATATTAAACCATACCTAACCTTATTCATCCATGCTCTCACAAGCTTATCTATGGTCATACATGGAAAAGAAGTTTAACCATAGTCAACTAGCTCAACAATGGTCAACCATGGTTAACATGATCTTAGTGGTCAAACATAGTTTAACTTAATTCATCATTTTCAATCGTTGTTACTGATCAAATGAGAACTATTACCTCAAAACTAGAATTATAGCAAAAAAACCCCAAAAAAACATGAAAAAAAACCCGAAAACAAAATGTGTTGATTCTCCATCACCACTTTTTTTGGAGAAAATTTTCAATATTTTTTAAAAATAACAATAAAAAACAACAAAACCCATTTTTTCGTGCAAAAACCACCTTGAAATCTAGAAGTGTTGACGTTAGAATAACATTTTTTTTTCTTTTCGGGGTAAATTTTCAACATTTTTTAGCAATGGCATTAAAGATAAAATACCAAGACTTCGAAAAACCTTAAAATTGCAACAATTTTCAAGAATGGCACTAAAGATAAAATATCATGTCTCTGAAAAGCCTTAAAATTCCAACAATTTTCAGTCATGATGTTAAAGCTAAAATACTTATAGTTATTTTCAACCATAGTATTAAAGATAAAATATCGTGACTTAGAAATACCTTAAAATTTTGACAATTCTTCAACCATGGAAATAAAACCAAATATCACGACTCCAGAAAATCTCAAATCTCAAGTTTTCAATATATTTCAACCATGGCATTATGGAAAAATTATATGGCTAAAAAATATTAAAAAATGAATACTTTAATGAAAGAGTCATTATACCAAGAATAATTTTTTTTTTAAATGCTACAAGTAAAGTTATATTAAAATATTAAACTAAGACAACTTGACATATTGCAACAAAAATTTAAAAATCAACCATCAAATTGACATGTGGTGTAGGCGAACTTGACCTATTGCAATGAGATATTAAAAATCAACCATGAAATTGATAAGTTGTGGGGCAGACTTGTCCATTATAATGATAACTTTAAAATCAACTATCAAATGGACACACGAACCCTACAAAAGAAATAGAATAAAACAAAATAATAAATAAGTAGATAAATAAATAAAAATGAAAAATACAAAACAAAGCAAAAATTAAAAGATTGAAAAAAATTAAAAGTAAAGGAAAAAAACAAAAAAATAAAAAAACTAATAAAAATAAACAATATATTAAATCATAAGAAAAAGATAAAAAATGACAAAAAAAAAATCAAACACAAAAAAACCAAATATAAAAAATCTTTCAATAAATCATCATAATGTAGTTTGTCATCATTACAACAAAAAAAAAAATGCCATCTATATATATATTTCAAAGGAATTTTTTAATAAAAATAAAAATAAAAAACAGAAGTAAATTAGATAATTAAAAAAACACAATAAAAAAAATTAAATAAAAACTAAAAACTAGTTTTTAATATAATATATATATATAAATATATATATAAGCATTAAAAAAAAAGGAGTTAAGAAAAAAAAAAATATATATATATATATATAGAATAAAAACATTGTAAAAAATATATATAATTATAAAACATTATAAAAAAAAAAAAAATAATTAAACAAATATTAATAATAATAAAAACAAACAAACAAATTTAATAATTAAAAAAAAATAAAAAATTAAATTAATAATAATTTAAAAAATTAATTTAAAATTAAATTTTAAACTCATTAAAAACAATTAAATGTTTTTTCAAACACATTAATTAAAATATTATTTTTTTTTTGAAAATTTGTTTAAACATTATTTAAAAAATTATAATTTAAATCTTTTAAAAATTATAATTTATAATTATTTAAATAAAAGAAAAAAAATTAATTTTTTTAAACAAATTTAAAAAATAAAGAATAAAAATGATTTTTTTGTTAAAACAAAAAGAAATGATCCTCGGCCCCTTATTGGCTGAGGGAAGATTCCGAGAATCATCCCTCGGCCAAGAGGGTGATCTGAACGTAAACATGAATGCAACAAATTATAGATATAACCATAAATACAGAGATGCAATAGAAAAAACACTTCATTTCTTTAATATTAGAATACTGAAATATGCTTACAAACAAAATGAAAATGAACTAGCTCAAGCGATGGTAGCTTATCTCTAGGAAGAGATGTGGTGGCCACATGCCTCTGAACTGTTAACAATGAGGCTTAAGGGCCTATTTATTATTGAACAACAAGGGAAAACCCTAAACAACCAAAACCCTAACCCCAAGAGATGGAATGCCAAGAGTTTATGGGCCCCATTGGGGTTAGTTGGGTAGCCAACTTCCCGGGGTCATAACTAGTCATATTATCTCTATTTGGTGTGTATGATACCTTGTTGGAAAGGTCTCTCTATGTACTACGAGATTTACGGTAGGACCTTGCCTATGCCTTTGGACTTGCTATAGATCTCAAAAAAACGTCCTTTAGGGGGTCAAAACTGCTCCGGAAGTTCACGACCTGAAAAACTTCTAAAAATAGTAAATACTGAAATAAACAAGTTAACATATGAAACTGACTTGAGGTCTTGGTGGAATAGGCAGGTGGCCACAGATATCCACTTGGATCAGTCCTCCCTCCTTAGGAAGCAATGATCCCCATTTCGTGCAGAGCCTCCATGATGTCAGGAAATTTATGTTGAGCCTGGTCCCTAGTGAACCACTTGCCCTAGTGAAGGGGTTCACCTGATTTGACAACTCGATATAATTGGATCCTCTGTTGGAGAGTGTTCTTGATTTGTGTATCCATGATATGATCGATTATGTCTTGTTCCATGAAGTCTAGGTTCAACTCTGTTGGTGTGAGTTACTCTGCAATAATAGATGTGTCTAGCAATGGTGGAAAGTATGACTGAAGGCAATCTACATTGAACATTGGGTGCAGACCCAAGAATTGTGGAATGTTGAGCTCAAAGGAATTATCCCCCACAACCTTCGTGATGGTGTATGACCCATATCAGAGTGGTTGAAGCTTCTGGTGGGGTCCAGCGAGGTGCTCCTTCTGCGAATGTAGCCAAACTTTGCCACCCACCTAGAACTTGAGCAAAACCCAATGTTGATAATGACGTTGCTTGTACTTTGCATTAGCTCTGTCTGTTAGGTCCCTATACTACTAGTGTAACCCCTTATTGTTATTAGTACAACCCCCTTATTATATGTTTGTGCCCATGTAGTCCCCATATTGTTATTATTGTGCCCCATAGAAGCCCACTATTGTTATTATTGTGCCCTTACATTATTATTGTTATGTCGGCTCTGATTATATTATGACCCCTTAGACTACTATATATAAAAAGGAGGTCTAGTCGTTTGTATCATCCAAGAATTGTTCATTTGTGTAATGTAAAGGAGGTTTTCCCCTCGAAGAGGCTTATTTCTAAGGCGTTTCTCTATTTTTTCTATCATTTTGTGAGCTAGTTTAATAACATTTGGTATCAGAGCTTGGATTCTAGGGTTTCCCTACTCCAAACAGGCCATCGTGGAACTTTCGTCATAGATTGTTCACTACAAAGTTTCAGAAGCTAAAACAAAAACCCATTTGAGAAGAAATCCGTTTGAACCTCAGGTCTGAATTTCAGATCTCGTCTCGCTATATTTTCAGAGATATGATCTAAGGAAGTTAGGGTTTTTGAAAGATCCATAATTTCATCTCAAACAGGTCATCATGGAATTTTCGCTATAATTGTTTTTCTATGAAGGTGAAGACTCTAAAATTACAACCAATTTGAGCCACAATCTTGGTGAAGCTCGGGTCCGAATTTCAGATCTTGTCTCACTATATTTTCAGAGATATAATCTGAGGAAGTTAGGGTTTTTGCAGACTCTCGAATTACATTCTAAACAGGTGACCTTGGGAAAATCGTCATACCTTTCTCTCTAAGCATTAGATTGAAATTGCATAGGAATTTATAGAAAGAGGACAAAATGTAGTTTTCTATGTATATTTTTTAAATCTGATGATCGAAATAGTGACACGTGGCACATCGTACACATTCGCTCTACTGAAAAATTATATAATCAGGTCATCTTAGGAGATTCAACATAACTCTTCCTTGCAGAATCAAATCTTGATTAGACTTGTGGGGTTAGAAAGAGGACTCAGAGGGTTACTGAAGGATACAATTTTAGAACTTGGAGATCTGAAATTACAGAGTTATAGTCATTTCAAGACCGAGCTCCTAAAATAAAGAAAAGGTGATATGAAGAAGCTTGATGGCAAGGATTTGATAAATTGGATACTACATATGGAGCAATATTTTGATCTACATGAGGTGCAACTATTACAATAGGTACATATTGCGTCTTCATATTTAGAATCAGATCAATTTGTATGGTATAAAGGGCTTTGTTTTCGTAAACCACTTGTTATGTGGTCAATTTTCATGGAAGAAATGATAGCACATTATGAGGATATAAAGAGAAACACCTTCTTTAGCCGATTGATAAATCTCAAACAAAACTGTTTAATGGTAGCGCACATTAAGGACTTTCAAAAATTGAATATAAGGGAAAATGATACTCCAAAGAAGAAGAGGATTGATGTCTCCATAGGGACTTTAAAGGATAACATTCAACATGAGGTTCGTCTTTGGGAATCCAATTCATTGTAGAAGGCATTCAAGTTGGCAAAAAAAGTGGAAAGAAAAATTATGGCAATAAGGAAATCTACCCCTCACAACTATAAAGATGGAAGTGTTATTTCTCCTAGCCTTCCACAACCTACAAGGTTGCCACCACAACAATTGGAAGAAAAAGAGCAAAAGGGATTTGTTACAATTGTGATAACAAATACATTAAAGGTCGTAAGTGTGATGAGAAGAAATTATTTTACATAGATTATGAAGAGGAGGAAGAAAATGATCAAGAAACATCAAAAGAAGAGGATATACACAAGGAACCAACCCCAGAGAAAGAAGAAATGAATCTGACCATATCTTGTAAAGCACTGGCAAGAATCACCAGTCCTCAAACTCTTAAGATAGAAGGACATATCAAGAAGAAAAAGGTTCAAGAAGTGAAACATCACATTGAGAAAGAAGAAATGAATCTGACCATATCTTGTAATGCATTGGCCGTAATTACCACTCCTCAAGCTATCAAGATAGAAGTAGATATCAAGAAGAAAAATGTTCAAGAATTGAAAGATCACATCGAGCATCAAGAAATGAATTCAACCATATCTTGTAATGCATTGGAAGAAATTACCACTCCTCAAAATCTCAAGATAGAAGGACATATCAAGAATAAAAAGGTTCAAGAAGTGAAAGATCACATCGAGAAAGAAGAAATGAATCTGACCATATCTTGTAATGCATTGGCCGTAATTACCACTCCTCAAGCTATCAAGATAGAAGTACATATTAAGAAGAAAAAGATTCAAGCAGTGAAAGATCGCATTGAGCATCAACAACAAATTCTCCAACTTTTAAAGGATAATGCCACTTTGGTGTAGAATCGAATGAAACAACATCCAGATCAACATCGCAGTGAAATAAGTTTTGATGTAGGCAATTGGGTATTTTTATGGCTACATCTCAAGCAAACTATTTATGAGAAGGAAATGTTGGCAATACTACATGCACTTAAGAAATGGCGACCTTACCTAATGGGAAGACACTTCAAGGTAAAAATGGATCATGATATTCTTAAATACATTTTAGAACAAAGATTATCTTTAGAAGAACAGAAAAAATGGGTCACAAATATGTTGGGTTAGGAATTTGAAATCATCTACAAAAAAGGGAAGAAAAATGTTGTTATAGATGCACTCTCAAGAAAGGATGAGGATGTGGAACCATTGTTTTGTGCTATTTCTATTATCCAACCAGATTAGATAAATGAAGCAAGGGATGAATGGAAGAAGGACGAAGAAGTGTGGCCACTCATTCAAAAGTTGCAGAAGATCCCAGTTAAAACAATATTGCCAGAACTTGACGAGTAAGGAAAAATCATATTGGAACCTGGAGCAGTCATAGAAACAAGAACCCGACAACTATGAAATTGATTATTTTCAGAGTATTTCATCAAGTGGAAGAACTTACCCACTGAAGATTCCACATGGGAGGACAAGAATTTTATATAGAAGCATCAAGAACTACTCAAGTGATGAGGACAACACTTTTTGAAGGAGAGGGGCATGTTAGGTCCCTATACTACTAGTGTAACCCCTTATTGTTATTAGT
>APFE030194818.1:0-10789 GCA_000404065.3 Pinus taeda | reverse complement strand
GAGCCAACAGAGATGAGCAGAGCTAAGGAGAGCACACCATAGATAGCAAAGCTGAGCAGAGATAGTAGGGCTGAGCAGAGCGAGCAGAGTTGAGCAGAGCTGAGCGTAGCTGAGTAGAGCAGTGTAGGGCACTGATGGTAGTGATAGTAGAGTGGGAAATATGGATTAGTGGATGGAGTTCTCCCTAGTTGAAAGGGAGTGTTAAAATTGGCAACTAAGGCCAAGCTCCATGTGGGTCAGCTTATTTATGGCAGTTCATATTTTTATTCGATCGCTCCCATCAAGAGGCATGGGATTGATCTAAATATCATCCAATTCCGATAAGTATTCATGGAGATATCAATTTATTTTGATTATGGAATTATTATCAAGCCAACCACCATCTTGAGTAGGCTCAAAGCCCAATAAACATGCTTATTCATCATCTAGGTTTTAGTATAAATATAGAGGACTTCAATTCATTTCAATGCACACTTGGTATTTCTTCCTCTCTCTACTTGTATTTGGGTTTTAGTAGGAGGAAAGATACTAAAGGATAATGCTGCCCTGATCCAGAAAGCTAGAAAAGTGAGAACTGCTAAAAAAGCTGGAAAAGTTGGAAAATCTGGAACTATCGAAAAAGCCAAAACTGCCAAAAAATCCAGAAATGTTAGAACTGCTGGAAAAGCTAGAACTGCTAAAAAATACGGAACTGTTGGAAAAGTTGGAATTGTCGGAAAAGATGGAAAAGCCAGAAAAGGTGGAACTATCGGAAAAGATAGAAATGCTGAAACTACCATAAGAGCCAGAAAAGCTAGAAAAAATGGAACTTTCCAAAAAGCCAAAAAAGCTAGAACTGCCAAAAAAGATGAAACTACCAGAAAAGCTATAAAGGTCAAAAAAAGGGAACTACTCGAAAAGTAAAAAAAGCTAGAACTGCCATAAAATTTGGAACTACTGAAAAAGTCAGAACTGCCGAAAAAGTCAGAACTGCTAGAAAATCCAGAACTGCAGGAATTATCGGAAGTGACGAGATAAACCAGAGCTGTCGGAACCGTGGGGAACAAATGAAACTATTGGGAAGCTAACATGGTGTAGTAATGGAACATAATGTAGTACATTGATGATGGGTGTAGCATGGTGCAACACGGTGAGGTGTAGCATGATGACAAAATGCAACACGACAATAGGTGAGGCAATCACCTTGGAGAATCAATTGAAGCAGAATGTCTTCAACTGATCTCATGTGTCATCTTCGTAGAGATGATCTATGCTCTTATCTAGACAAGTCAAAGTGTTGACTTCTATTCTAAATGTACTATCTCTCTCTCTCTTTGTCTGGTGAACTTTGAGGCACATAAAAGAAGAATTGATCAAGGATTTCCCCACATTGTGTGGTTTGTCCCTCGCTAGCACCACATCTTGTGTCCTCTTGTCCTGGCTTGTCTTCTACGATTTATATTTATGTTCTATCTGCAATTTACCTTAATGTTGATGTGATTGCTAATCTAGAAATGATAATGAGCTAACTGTAAAAATTGAAATAAACTGCTTTAGCATCGAACATACCTAAAATTAACATTTACAATAATTTAGCACACAAGGGAGATGTGTTACAAATGTCTCCTTGTTTTTTTCTCTATCTCACCACTAAACATACACGCTCTCTCTCCAACTCATCCTTTTCACTCCCATTCTCTCCTCTCGCTCCACTTTTCTCTTTGTATGTCTTTTTTCTTCGCTCCCTTTGTCCCCTTCCAAATCCATCTCTTTTCCTCCCTCTCTCTCAAGTCATATCTCTCCCTTTCTCTCTGAGATCCCTCTCCCCCCCCTCTCTCTCTCTCTCTCTCTCTCTCTCTCTCTCACTCTCTAAACCTGTCATTATCTCTGTCTCTCTCTTCGTCTCTCTCTCCCCCTTTCTCTCCCCTCCCTATGAGTGTCTCCCTCTCTCCCTCTTACCCTTCTATCCCTCTCTCTCACTCTCTTACACTTCTCACCCTCTCTAACCCCTCTCCTTGTATCTCTCTTCATTCCTCCTCACCCATGTCCTTCAATTTATCTTCTTCAATCCAAGCAATCAAATAGGATTAAAAATCAGCACCCAATTTGAAATCCGTGCATCTAGTGCAGTAATTTCTCTTACATCTCTCCCTCCTATTCATATATATATTATATTAATATATATATAGGATATATGTCTCCCTCCATATCTTCTTCTTTGCCTCTCTAACTTAGCCACCCTTCGCAAGCACACATTATTTCTCCCTCCATAGCTATCTATCTCTCCCTTTCTATATCCATCTATTCTTCCCTCTCTTGACCTTCCATCTATATATCTACCTTTTTATCTCTCTCTTTTGTCTCTCTATATGACCCCCAAAAGATACACTCTTTCTCCATATTTATCTATCTCTCCTCGCCTCCCTCTTCCTCTCTTTCTCTCTCTGTCTTCCCCTTCTCTCCCTCTCTCCCCCTTTCTATCTCTCTTCCCTCTTACTATCCTCTTTTCCTCTCTTGTAGTCTCCCTTATCACACCCTCTCTCTCTCTCTCTACCTTTATCTCTGTGTGTCTTTCTTTTTACCTCATCTTTCTCTCCCTTCCTCTCTCATTCTCTCTCACTCCATTTCTCTCTTGCCTCTCTCTATCTCTCCCCCTTATCTTTATATCTTTGTCTCTCTCGCTCTCCACCCTCCAATAATGTCATTATCTCTCCTTCTCCCCCTCTTCTCTCTATGTCTCCTTCTTTATCTCTCTATCTCCCCCCAAACATATATACTCATTGTACATCTCTTCGTTGTCACTCCCCCCTCTCTCTCCACTTTTCTCTCTCTATGTGACTCTTCTCCCCCCCCTCCCTCCATTTTTCTCTCTTTATGTGACTCTTCTTCCCCCTCATTTGTTTCCCTTCAACTCCATTTCTCTCTCCCTCCTTCCCTTTCCTTCCAAATCCATTTCTCTATCCCCCATTCTCCACCTATCTCTCAAGTCCTCCCTCATCCTTCCTCTCCCTCCCATTCTCTCACTCCATCTATCACTCCACCTATATGAGTCTATCTTTGTTCTTACCTCCCATATATATCTAGAGTTAATATATATCATGATATATTAATATATAATATAATATAACAAATTTAATATTGTATTATTCCCAAGTTATTAAATTTATAATATTAATATTATAATATATTAATAATAATATTAAATTTATGTATATCTTTTAAATACCATAGAGATCCAAAAGTGTAAGTACCTACAAAAGGGTGGAAAACCTAATAAGAATTGAAGGAAAAGAAAAAACAAGATGATGTCAAGTAGCAGTTTCAAATAACAGGTATAACCGTGTGAAATTATACCGACTCGGAAACTGTGTGTGCTATAAACTTCTTCCGTGTAACCAGAAATTCTCAATAATTATTGTGATAATCGAGTGAAGGGCATAACTAATAAACAAATCTCATACCAAATGAAGGAAGCCAAACCAAACTAGTTCCGCGCATCAGTGCCTCCTAGGAAACCAATTGTTGACTCAAATGCTCCACGGTAGCATGGGAATAGAATTTTTAACGTACTGGGAGAAGAGAAACATTTTCATATAGATATTTGGAAAATGAGGGCATACATCAATGTTTCATTAAAATAGAGTAAAAAAATAATAATATGAAGAAATAGAAGAGAAAAATATTACCCAATTACAAACTGGCCAATATTCCTAAGGATTCCCTCATGAAGTGTCACAATGATGGTAGTTCAAAAGTATTTGGTACTTTGCATAGGGGAGGCACTCTGGACTGATCACATTAGAATGAAAAAAACATCAGCTAATTCCAACACTAGGGCGTTAGGAAGCGACCAATAACATGGAAAAGGTTAACCACACAAATCATCACTCAATATGTGGTGGACGAAATATAGAAAAAAAGGATGAACTTACAGACCTAGAGAAGCAAGGAAGCATCTCTAGCATTTCTATAAGGAGGTTACCTCATTTTAGTAAGGGAAGAGTGCGAAGATTCGATGTCTAAATAACAGTTGTCCAATCTCTAATGATTCCCCATGGGAGTTAATGGACTAGAAACTACAATGGGCAAAAAGAGTGGATGAAAGAGAAACTTGATGAAATGATAACATTAGAGTTCAGGTAAACCTTATTAGAGAGTTTGATCCACAAGAGGGAATCCTCACCACTTAAGTATGGAGTACTCACCATCCATGTGAAGCTCATTTTATAGCATGCAAAAAGAGTGGATGAAAGAGAAACTTGATGAAATGATAAGATTAGAGTTCGGGTAAACCTTATTAGAGAGTTCGATCCACAAGAGAGAATCGTCACCACTTAAGTATGGAGTACTCACCATCCATGTGAAGCTCATTTTATAGCATCCAAGACCACCTCGCTCGTGATTTACCACACCATCAATATATTCATTAAGTCCTAACCAGTTATGCACAAACACTTATAACTTTCATGTATCGTGAGAGTGGTATTATCACCATTATCCAAAAGTTATGCATAAGTAGACTACCATGCCTTTTGTGGAGTATAAAAATAAGGATAGGGTTAAGTTCCAAGGTAATCTATAGTATAAGGGGGATTCAATTCAAGCATGTGAGTATATAAAATGATCTTGGTATCAACTATAACGTAGACTTAATAGACTTAATAATCATAGCACAAGAAATCCATTAATAAATTAAGAACGTGGTTGAGTCCATTATAATTTGAATTAAAATATTGTGCAATTACTAATGTATTTATGGAAGAGGTAAATAGAAATAAATTCACTAAACACACTGTGGATTCTCAAAAAAGAAATAATGTGTAGTGGTCATAAGCCAATAAATGACAAGTACTAAGGAAGTTTCTAGTTAAAAGAAAGAGTGTAGGGGGTGTTGGAGAAAAATTCAAAAAAACATAGGAGACTAGAAAAGAAAATATTAAAGTGTAGAGTTAAGAGGAGATTCATGTTTTTTGTTGGTTAATGCCCTACAAAGAAACAAATAAGATTGACTTTTTCTCTAGGTGAGTTCCTCGAAATTTGTGAAATTTAGGGGCTTGGTGTCTCTTATAAATTGGTCGTAATAGTACATTGTTTCTTGAAAAAAAACCATTATTTAAATAGTTTTTTTCTTTTTCTCTAAAACATTTCCATGTATATTTAGGGTTTTATCTTATCATTATGGGATTGATGTGCCATGGAACAAATGTGTTAATATTTATTATAAATTGATTCCTATTAAGGTTAGTCAATTTATATGGTTATACTAGTTCCAAATCAAAAATAAGACATAAAAACTACAAAACATTAAGATAATTATAAAATAACAAATAAATGAAAGAGGAAAAAAAATTTCTCCTATTTCTATAGCGAATTAAAGCTAAAATACCAATCGAAAATTTTATTACTTTAAGAAAATTAAATATAAATTAAATACAAATCTAAAACATAATATTAAAAAAAAAACTTAAACCTTGTATTATATTATATTATATGTAAAATACATAGATTTTAAAAACATTAATAATATATTATATTATATGCTAGATAAGTAATAATGATGAAATATATTAAAATTTATTAAACAAAATTAAACATTAAATACTCAAATTGAAAATATATTACAATGATTTCAATAATTACAAGTGAGATTTACATTTGATGAGAAAGATTCACAAGTACTTGTTCACTATTGTTTCAATAATAATCAAGAACAAGTAACAATCTTGGATAATATTATTAATACCATAAAGGATAGGTGTTTCAATAATAATCAAGAACAAGTAACAATATTGGATAATATTATTAATACGGTAAAGGATAGGTTGAAATTTTGAAACCAAAACACCTTCCTCACCCCTTCCAAATATAGAATTCTTGGCCTTGGCTAATATGGAGATACAAATACCCAAAAATTTAATGTTCATATATGTTATGTTGTTTATATTGACCTAATATATATCTATTAAATTATAGATACTAGATTGTATAATCAAATAGTTTTATTGATTTATTTAAGCATAGTACAATTATGATAGGGTTTCTGAACTTCTCAATTGATATATTTAGTTCTTTTAAACACTATAGTGTAAAATTTTATGTAGTTTAAAAAAATATATAATTTTGGTGTTTCTCTAGCCATAATGCACAACAAAGACCAAGGTACATGGAGTGCCCGAGTCATGAATTAGAGTTTTTTGGATGAGATTATGTGTTAGAGTGCCTTGGTAACAAAAAATTTAACATTTCTAGGGCACCCCTAACCCTAGCTAAATTTAGATTTTTGAGGACATGCTGAGAACACATAATAATGAAGGTACAATGTAATGAAGGTACAAGGATTTCCTAGATAAAAGTCAGAACAAGTACCACAAGGCACTAGAGTAGTGACAACTAACCATTTTAGAGGTGACCTCATGTGCATAGGTGCCCACAAGGCATGGAATTTGGTGTTTCTTGGACTCACACAGTAGACAACAAATTTTACATTTCTAGAGCATGCCCAAAGTGCACCACAACACTTAAAGAAAAATAGACTACCTCACAACAAAGCCACCTAAATTACCACAAAGCACAAAGAAAATAACAACTTACAATTTTTGTTACAACAAAGCCACATAAATTACTGAGCTTTCTTCAAGAGTCCTTACCCTACACAACCATTATGATGTATACCCCCATTTCCTTTCTTATAACCTTGCATGGTTCAATGTTAGAAAAAGATTAGCTAAACTTGAAAACCATTAATTAAATGAAAAAAATATGTATATTTTGAAATTCCAATCCAATTACACCTTACATAAAAGATTAGATGCTTCACTATTTAGAAATATAGTCTACCTATAAAGGACACTAGTGATTGGACAATGTGTTAGTTTGTTTGACAACAAAATTATGCTATAGGTAATTTTATTAGCCTAGATGGTTACCCATAAATAACATTGGAATGATTTATTGACATGGACTTACACAGAGGAGACTGAGCTTATGGGGTGCCAACCAAACTATGTCGATTAATTTCTCGAGTGGCATTACTTATGGCTTCTTACTAGTTTCTAGTTCTCTTATGATAATTGATAGCACATTGTACTTCATGATTGTAATATTTGGGAGGCACTTAATATTATAGTATTTTATATTAATTAGATAGATTCTCTTGGGTGTTTAATGTATGACATTAAAATTTAATATCATTTAGTTATCTAATTTATGGTTTCATCACCTTGTGGGTCAGATAAGGTATGGTTATTAAACAATAAACCAACCCATTATTTTGTGATTTTTTAACTGTAGGTTTCTATGAATGGTGCATAAACTTCTAATATGAAAGATTTGTGGGACTTTCACAATTATGTATTGTGGCTTCTATTTATGATGCTTTAAAGTTATGAAGTATTTGATGTGATGTGTATAATACACTTACCATTCACACTCTTGAATTTTGTAGAGTTTATCATGGTGGGCTTTGTCAGTTTTTTGTAGGGGATTATTGTTGGGTTGGTATTAAGATAATCGTTATCCTAACTTATTGCTTGTATCATATGGCCACCCTTTCTCAATTATAGTAGAGTCTTGGTCATGCATTCTAGTTAAATTTACTCTCATTTAGCTTTGAGGGTTTAGTTACTATTTTTTCCCCTCCACCTCTTCTTACTCTAAGTTGGCATGGCATGGCCTAAACTTATCTCCTCTTGTACTAGATCTCTTGCCTTGGTGTTGTGACTTGCCCCTTTACTCAGTGAGCTCAAATGTAATAGTGTAATCTTATTTTTTTTTCTTTTGCAATTCTATGTTATGGTTTCATACCCTACTATGCCACCTTGCATTGGCTTTAATAGTCTCATTTCTAGTCATAGTACTCTCCTAGTGGTACCTCTTTTAATTTTTCTTATGGTATGGGATATTTTACATTATAGAAGAAGTTTCACATTGGACTTTCACACTAGGGTCTTTCCACATTTTTGAGCCCGTCTAACTCCTTCCCAACTAAAGGATGCTAGTGGGATAACTATCAATTTTGAAAGTGTTCCTAAATGATTATTGAGAACACTATAAAATCATCCCATTAACTTCCCCCTTAACCTGACCAAGAGATAATATTTGTCACTATTTAGAAATAAATGCCTAGAGGGTGACAACTTCCACATCAACTCCCTCCCTCTTCTATACACATTACACTTCGTATAAGGAGTAAATCTTTCTCTCAACTATGTATACTATGTTTTGTCCATATTCTTTTTCCATCATTTCATTAATAGCAATGATATAAAAATGATTTTTTTAATTTCAACCATTTAACATATACCGAATTTTGATTTTTTGTTGTAAATGAATACATAAATATGATTTATCTTTTATAATGAGGCATTGATGAAATCCATCCTCCAACAAATATATGAAAAAAATTATTATAAAATTTGAATAAATATTTTATGAATTGGAAGTCAAATTTCAGTGTCCCAAAAACTAATTAAAAACAAAAATATTAATCCTATTTTAATTCTTTAACTACATTATGAATCAAATATACTGAAGAGTAAAAGGAAAACATACTCTATCCTGAATAAGAAAGACTAAAACACAATAATATATGCACATACATATACATAGTAATGGTTAATCGTAAACTAATGAAACAAAATAAAGAATAGACAACGTGCAAATAGATATTAAATTAAAAATCTATGGAGAATGTCAAACACAACACATCGTGCAAATCCAAAATATGTTACAATGATTCCATTGTAACTAATTTGTTCATGTTTGTTTAGTTATAGTCGGCTGGTTAATAATAACAGACATGGAAATAATGTCCTACAATATTATTAATGTCCTACATTAGAAAGGCTGCATTGAAGCCTTCCAAATACAAAACTCTGGTCTTTCGCTACACGGCAGGAATAATCCGAGGAACGATATCGTAATTCGAATAATATTCGCTTTGATTTATTTCAAGTCATTAGATTCGCACTCTGAGTAGATAAGGAAAAATAGCGATCATGGATTTTGATGAAAGTACAGACGAAACGATTTGTGCATTGTGCAAAATGTTTTTGTTACCACCTCCAAATTTAAGTAGCCCGAATGGTATGATGCATGCTACGGTGGGGGCAGAAGATCATTACTATAATATTATGGATGCTGATAATAACTTTCAATGTCAGCTTAATCCTACGATTGCGGTTCTTATTTGTGGTCATTTATATCATGCAGATTGCCTGGAACGAATTACTTCTCCGGCAGACATGTGTGATCCACAGTGTCCCTCCTGTGCTTGTTCTTCTCCCCTTGGGCCTCCGAAAACATTACACGCTAATGTGGATGAATTAGATGCTCGTTAGATTTTATATAAATCTAACCATTATTATTATTATTTTTATAATAGATTCCTAAATATTATATTCAATTCTCCATATTGTTTAGGTATTACTTTTTTATCATGACTATAACAACCATATTATAATGTGAGTAATTTCAAACTTTAAAAAACAAATTATTATTATAACAATCTTTTCTCACTCTCAACTAATACCATAAGTTAACCCATATATATTTATATAGCTTTCATATTTACTATAACTAGAAAATAATTGAAAGTTAAATATACCATAAGATATGCTATTTTATTCACCAAATATAGTAAGTTTATGCTAGCTTCTTATCTCTAAAAGTGTGTTGAACATTAAAATAAAACAGATGTATGAGTTTTTAATGAAATATTATAATATACACTTTATGCTACAATTTTGAATATATAAATGTGTTATGTGATCTGCTCAAGATATAGGGATTATATATATATATATAACAAAGAAATATTTCAACCATAGTTATGAAAAGATAGAATTTAAGGATGTAACTAAATTTTACACATGAAATTTGAGAGAGATATTAATAACAAAGCATGTGTCTATGCCATCCCTACATCAATTATTTTAATATTTTGTTATTTAAAATATCTCTCAAGATCTCTCCCTCTCATATGTTGATTGGATATCCAATTACAAACCTCTCATGCATTCTAGTTTTGAATAATTGTATTTTTAAAGAGAATTTTTCATTGAGAGTTTTTTCCAAAAATATCTTACTTAAATATTCCAATATTTTCCCAAAAGATTATCCTAAGTCTATAACATGAAATTGTGAATGTGACAAAGAGAATCAATTAATGTACATAGATTTTTTCCATATTTAAGAATAAAAATGACTATCATTGTCACCTAGCACACTGGATTTCTCCATAACAATAAAAAAAGGATATCATCCTCTTCAACACTTCATGACAACTTAACTTTATTTCCTTAGAAGCTAAAATTATAGGAAGGGTGAAAACTATTATCATAGATTTGGTGGTTGGCTACACTTTTTAGTAGTAGTAATATTAATGTATAAGATCCTCGAGCACTCATGCCCATCCCTCTATGGGATTGAGGTCAACATTGGCCTGGTCTTGTTGCTGAGACCAAAGGCAAAACATTTTGCTAATTCATGGCACTAAGATGATATCCATGAGCTCATTGCATAAGTCTATGGATATAGCACCTCTAGAATAAGCTTTTTGAGTCCTTGGAATATTGATTAATGCTAGAATTATAATATACAAATTCCTAGACTATGTCAACTCAATAATAGTTTTATGACATCTTAAAACAACATTTTTCTTCATTTGTAATTAAAAAGTCCAATTTTGGCCCAAAAAATTAATGTTAATTGATTTTGATTAATTCTCAATATTTTAATATATTAAGGAAATAATCAAGGTATTTTGCTCCAACACCCATAAGGGTGGTTGATCATAATTTTGGAATTAATT
>APFE030194806.1:0-11733 GCA_000404065.3 Pinus taeda | reverse complement strand
TGATTACAGAGAGGTGAGTCATCTTTTGGGATCTTGATTAGTGTCTTCTCTCTGATAGTTCTTGCTTCCACTTGGAGAATGAAGATCTCTTACTCATCCCTGGTTGAAAATGGAGTGGCAAGTGTCAGAGAGGAAGCTTCTGGAAGATTCCATGATCTTCCATCTCGCATTTTTTCCCTGCCATTTGTCCATTCCTGACTGTTATCACTCAGGTTGTTCCTTGCTTCCTAAAGGGAATACGGCCGAGGTAACCACTAACCAGTCTTTTAATTATAGGTCCTAGCCTATCTGCAACTAGAGAGGGCTCTCTCTTTATAATTTAGCTTTGTTTGTTGGTGATTTTAGGCTAGTTATGGAACAATTTTTCAAGATTGGGTGATGAAGTTATGGAATTAGTGAGTGAAAGGTAGTTAAGAATCTTTCACTATGCTAACAAGTGAGAAAGTGGGAGTATTGTTCAAGAGCAGTTAAGAATTCCTAAACAATATTCACAGTGAGAGAATTAGTTTAAATATGAGCAATTAAGAATTCATATCCATGGCTAATCCTGAAGAAAACATATTAGAAATAGAGATTGAGCATAGGGTGTATTTAAACACGTCCTAAGCTATTCTTTTTCCATGTTACTATGATTATGAAACATATGTGAATTTCTTGCATACACAGAAAGATAAAAACATAGTTGAGAATAACTTATTGTTCCATTAAACGACACATGAATTCTGAAACATAACACAGTCCTTCATTTCCACCTTCAGACAGTATAGGAACCAGGAACTCCACCAGCAATTTGTATTAGCAAAAAGTCTGAGATATACAATACAGCTCTTCTGAGAGAGTTTCACTACAACCGACCCTCAATACATTCTATGAGGGGATATATATACAAAAATAGGATACAAAATATCTAGATAGTGAGTTATTGTGTAATAAATTACATCACCAACTCTCTTACAGAACTAAATGATAGAAATAACTATAGCAGTTAATATTAATATGGCAACTGTCTTTTTGTCAGACAAATTTTGACTTTTTGGATCAACAAAGTTGGCTGTAGCTGGGTTTCTAAATCTACGTTTGCTGAGCACTTTGGCTGAGTGCTTTGACGGGTCACTACACTGATGCTTCCTGTAATACCTGTGTACTTGATTCTTTGCTGACCTGTACTGTGATTGAGATCTGAACTTTGACAAAAAAGGAAGAATATACTTAAATCACCTGGGCAATACTTCTAGCATTGCCTGCCACCAATCAACTGGAGGTAGCTGATGTCTCCTTATCTTTATAAGTGTCTCATCTGCTTCAGTATATCTATAGAAATTTGGAGGCACTTGAAACAGATGATTAATATCATGCTCAATAAAAAATAAATTCTCTAATTTATCATACAGAGACTGCCCAGAGGGAGGTCCTCCTTCTTCTGTGGAGCTGGTGGATGCTATAATTTGATTTTCAGCATAATTGTTGATCCTGGTGATGTATTGCTCATATGACAGCAGTTGTCCAGTACCAGTCACTAGGCTAGGAAATCCTCTATCTTGAAATGTTGTTATTTTTGCCCTGAAATCATCTATTTTTGCTTGCATATCCTGACATTTTCTTTCCAGGGTCTGTGTGAAATTTCTTAAGGTCAGCACTTTCTTAGCTGTTAGGATAGTGTCTGTTCGACTGCGTATATCCAGCGCTACCAATTCTTCCTTAGTGTGAGTATTCAGGAAATGTATCATCTTATTAGCCTCCTCAAGCATAATTCCCAGTGCTATTCTGGCCTTCTGTATTTCAACATGAGCTATGCCTATCAATTCAATTTGCTCATATATTGCCTATATTTATCTCCATTGGTCATTAATTGATTGGCCAATTTTGGCCCATACAATCTTCTTGATCTCAGCCAGAGTTTTGCCCAGAAGCAGTTCTTTTTCTAAGGCCTTCACTCTGGTCTCTAAGGCTTTTATTTCCCTTTGCTTCTCGGCCACTGTCATTTTGGACTTATCATAGCTGGCCTCTAGCTTGGCCAGTCTTTCTTTGGCTTTATTAATTTTTGTCACTTGAACTTCAAGTTCCTTGATAGCTTTCATTAATTCCTCCATGCTCATACTTGATTCTGGTGCTATTGTTGTTGTTGTTGTTGCTTCTGTAGCTGATGTTTCTGTTGTAGGTGCTGGAACAGCAGGAGGGGCTGCTACTGCTTGTGTAGGAGGAGCAGGGCCAAGAGTTGTAGATGTCTGAGGGGGTTGGGAGGTTGACTCCCCTTACTTGTCTTGCAATGCCTTTTCCAATTCTGCTTCCATCTGTAGTATTCTCTGATTCATATTAAGAAGCAGATCCATGGTCTCATCAATTTTCTTTTCCTGTGCAAGTTCTGCTGTTTGAGGGTGAATGGTTGCAGGCAACTTTGCCTACTTTCTAAGTGCAGCAATGCCATCCTCCTTTTTCTTCACAAGGGCCTTAATACCCTTTGGATCTTTAGGATCATGTCCTAAATCAATAGTTGTGTCTTCCAAATTTTTTATTCTATTGTCCTTAGCAGTGGAAGACATCCTTTCCAAATCTAGCTGTGTATTTGTATTTCTCAGTGACTCTTTTAACTGATGGGCTAGCATGGCCCTGTCTGCAAGTGTAGCATACACCATTTCCCCTGTTTGCTTGTGTAGTTCTATTTGATCCATGGGATGTATGTCCTTGGAGAGGACCTCTAGATTTGTCTTTTTGTAGTCTGCAAATGATTTGGGCTTTGGAACCTTAGGCTTAAAATGAGTCAAAATCATTTTATCCTCCTTGATATCATATGCTACCATCAATCTTTGTTGCTTGGAGGGTGTTGTTTTTAAGAATTGATCATAAATTTGAACTCTCAAGAGTTCATTTTGTGCCTTAATCTCCATAAAATCTCCTTTGATACCAGCTGGTTGCTTGCCCTATTGCCTGGAAGAGGACACTTCTGTACTTTGCTGCATAGCTTGTTCCTGCTGGAATGAGCTGGTAGCAGTTTGCTGGCTGGATTCTCTTTCTCTGCTTTGGATTTCTAGCCTTTCTTCACTGATGTGTTCTTCATTCTGAGGATCAATTCTTGGCCTCTTGGCCTCTGGTTACTGTGTTGACCCACTTGGAGGTGTGGTCTCCTCTCTATCACGTTTTTTGCCTCTTTCCTTGTTAAGAGGAGTTTGTAAGATTGGAAGCTGTGATGCTTCAGATTGCTGTAGAGGGGCTTGCCCTTGACTTTGATCTTTGGAAGTGCTGGGTTGTTCTGCCTCTATTTCCTGTTGTACATCCATCACTTCTTTTCCTTTTGTTGTGGCTGTTGTTGTTGTAGATGCCTGCTGGACGGTCTGTGCAGCTGTAGTAGTGGATGTGCCTTCTCCGACTTGGATTGGTAGCTTGAATGTCACCTGCTGAAAAGAATCCAAGTGAAGAGTTTTTTCTAAATATTTTACAATTTGCTCCATTGTCTCTTCTTGAGTAAATTCTCAACTAATGTCCCTCGCACGCATTCATCTTGGTTGGAAAAATGTTCAATTTGTGGATATGGACAATGTTTATAGGCTAACAGCCTATATTTGACTCTTCTAGCACTGATAAAGCCATTAGGGTCATAAGGAACCCACCAGAAGCTTCTTTTTAGTTTAAGTTGTTGCCCCAGTATTTAATCAGCCTCTTGCCAACCATCTTTCTTGTTCATGATGAAGGGGCCTAGACGGTCTCTGAATTTCAGGTTAGCTTTCTTCTTGGCACTATGAAAGTGTGTAAGATCAGAATTGATGAGTTGCCTATAGTATTCCAAGGCAAACAATCTCATAGGCACATATCTTGGGAGCCTGTAAGGACAGAGCTCACAACCATAGGTCCTGATGACTGTGTGATTCTGGTATAGATACCAATCACCTATTTTGTAATTCTTGAACAACTGTAATATTTTCTGCATGTCATTTGACAATCTGGCAGGAGGAGTTCCTTTTAAGAGGCATGTGACCAGATAAACAAACTATTCAATGAACTCACAGTAGGAATAAGGAGAGTTCTAGACTTGATGGAAAACTAAAGACAAGAAGATGACATACCTCCTCTCACCCTGTGAATCCAGCTTCTTGATAAGGCATTGGAAGCAATCTCTCTGATAGTACATGAACAGGTGATAGATGTATGATGAATATTTAAATATTGCCTCCCTGTCCAGCTTTAGCAGTTGGTCATGTATTTTGTTGGCAATGAACTTGGCATAGTTGTGTTTCATAGCAGGGGGCTTCCAAAGGCTATATGAAGACAACAGGACCAACACTGTTTCATCAATATGTTCATTTGTGGAGAAACCCAACACAGAGGATATCATGTCCACAAGCAGCTTTCCTACCTCATTGAAATTTGCATATAGGAAAGGAGGTGGCCCAGTAGGTTGGCGGTCTGCTCTCATGAAAGTTTTGGCAATTGTAGCAATCTCAATGATAGAGAGCTTGGAGCCTTCATCCAGCAGGTGCTTTATGGAAAAAGGGAAGAGAAGTTGGGTTTCTTTGAAGTTGAGCATATGATTGATGGAATCAGGAGTAATGTGAAAGAGTATGCTACCAGATGGAGACTTGACAGCTCTGAGGCTTTGGTCATAATTCTCATCACAGAGGTGAATGATTTCGGGAAACATATTCACAGAAGGCAAGAAGTAGATGGGTAGATTTGACTCCCAGATGCCATACATGTCACTATTGTTTAAGTGGCTATTCCTCAGCTGGCAGAAGGTCTGCAGGTGGTTCCTCTCTCCCACAAAATCTTGAATGAGGAAATCACTGTCCACTAAAGGCATTGCTTCAAGCTCCTTCCTGGGTGTATTCATAGGAGCAACATCTAGAGATGATGGAGTGGCCATGTTGAAACCTTTTCTAGATTAATACTTGAGCTTAGGATTAGTGAAAAGGCTGAAGACTGCACACTGAATTTGTACTCGGGAGTGACTAGTTTTCAGAGTTCAAAAAGACTTTTTACAGGGTTGATGAACTTTGGGGCACTCTGTGGAAAAAACCAGAATGTTTTCAGCTAAGTAGCTGGATTTTTGCAGAGGGAATTATAGTAAAGGGATTAATGCACAGTTGTATGGACTTCTATTGGCAGGCTCTGGTTTTACAGTCACTCTTTCACGGTGAATTTTGCAGGAGGTCGTGGATTTTAACGAGTTTTGTTAGAGAAGGAGCTCAACTAGGGAATTAGGCAGTTTTTAAGTAGATAACTGAATTGTGAGGAGCTTGCAGAGATTTTTTGCAGGTAAATAGGAGAAAAATGGCAAAAACAGGGGTGAAATAGGTCGACTGTGGGCAAATACCTGGTTTTTGCAGCTCTGAGGGCATTGAATTGGTACAAAGGCAAGCAATCAACTTGAATCTACAGGTGGTGGCAGCTCAAACGCTAGAATTTGCGAGTTTGGCGGAAAATCGTCATAATAGCATGCACAACGCTCCGAAATGAATGCTGAAAATGACATATAAACAGCTCTTTGCATGGTTTTATGCGAAATTGGGACTTTTTGGCGCTTTTCGGTGATGACGTCAACATGACATCATCGGTGGGTTTCGGGTATGGCAGGATGATGTGGCAGTTGATGTGACTGACAACGTGGCGGTGACATGGTGGCGAGGCATGGATATGGATGGATGACGTGAAGGCGACGTGGAGCAACGACGACGGACATGGTGGTGACATCATGGGTGACGTGGATATGACGTCACAAGGCGGGGAGGCAGTTTCCAGTATTCCCCGCACCACCTTTGAGTCGTAAGTGGTAAGAGGGGGGGGGGGGGGGGGGCTCTTAAACAAATCGGGAGAGCGACGCGTGGCGAGGGTACGGCGGTGAAACCGCCAATCCCCCGGACGCTAAACCTCCGCCTATTCAACCGTGAAATTGACTGCCCACCTTTGGATCAGGATCCCCATGCATCGGACGGTTGGTGGGGACTGCGAGGTGATAGCACTTGAAGACACGGGACCCACCCAATTTAAATAATAGGTTAAATAAACATGTGAGCAGGGTGGGTTTAAACTTAGGGTTAGTGGGTTTTACAATGCGCGCTCGTTTATATGTTTATTTCAAACATAATAAACAAATGTATTATCGCGGGAGGGGTAACAAAAAGGTATGTGAGGGCGAAGACCATGGGAATTAATTGTTTTATCCAAAGTTTCGATTAAAACCCATAGTATAGGGCGGTGGAGGGTTAATATTAGTCCCTGATGGATTAATATTCCCTAAGACATGACTGTATAGCTATATTGCTAGGGGGAGTGTATTTAACTCGATTTTTTGGGATTTTATATAGTTTTTGTAGAATTAGGGAAGGGGAACCATGCTAGGGAGCTAAATAATACAATTAGATGTTAATATGACTTTGTGAGGTGAATATGTAGGGGAAATGCTAAGCTTTAAGAAGTAAAACTTAGAGATAGAAAATGAGTGGAATTCAGAATGATGATTTCTACACAAGAAATGTGACTTCTTTCCTTGAGTAAACTTCATAGTTTCACTTGGTATTTGTCATGGAATAAAGTGAAACAGGACTCTTGGGCAGATCCCAAGCTCCTTGGGGGGATGTTAATAAATGATGTTTGGGGAAAAGGGGGAAATTAGTCATGCTTCCATTGTTATGTCATCAAACTTCTGCCATGGTGCCAATACCCTGAATGGGATGAGTTCTTCATGATAAGCCAAATGGTAATGGAACCTTTACTTCTGCAACCTTACACTATTTACCCAGCCTAGCAATCCTAACATTTTTTCTTCACTTGAATTGGGTGCACTTAAATTAGCAAACCCTGATTGTCCTCTTTTTCTTTTGACTGCCCTCCTATCTAAATCTACCCTTATTTCTTCCAAGGACCCAGATTAAGCAGTTGGGCTCCTTCGTTTCTCTACCCAACTAGTCATCTGCCAAGCTTGAGTTGTTTGGACAGGAATCATTCTCTATTATGCAACAAGCAATTTAAACATGGTATGGTCCAGATTAAACTGTTGGGCCATCCATCAAGTATGATTAGCAGCAGTATTTACAGACTGTGAAGCTGCTAAAAAGATAGTATTGTCATTTTGACTAGCCACTTTCCTAGTCTTTAATTTGGGGTTCATTTTCACTATTCTTCTGACTAATTTATTTTCTTGCCTTTTAATTATTCTTTTAAGGCATACCCTCTTTTCATTTTTTAATTTTCCTAGTATGTATACAAAATATGGAACCTTTCCAACATGCAATGATGAACATATTTAGCCCTTCTACTGTCAATCATGAAAGATGAAACCTATTGGTATAGGAACCTAACAGTGGCTCCACTTGGGGATGGATTTTCCCGGTGGAAAGCCAAGAACAATAGGTCAGATGGCCTTATTTTTCTATTCTTGCTGCAGTGAATCCTCTTTAGCATGGACACCTTTGATCTGAATCCTATGAGCTTGTATGTAGTGTCCTTTGACCTCATTTGTGCAAGAATTACCACTTTGTGTCTTGCTGGCCTGTATCACTGTTTATCATTGGTTCTCTGTTCTGTAGACCTTCCTCAACTTTGCTTGTGGAACTTTTAATCATATATGTTACCCTTGATACAGTTTGCTGGTCTTTCTTCAAAATTTGTAGTTGGTTCTCTATCTACCTATTGTAAAAGAAAAATGTTGAAAATACACATATTTATGTACAATATGGAATTGTGCTATGCTCATGGATCATAATAGTGCTTGAGCATCCTCCCATTCACTGGGCCTTCCTCATTATTTGAACCATCCAGACTTTTTAGAAAAAAGGTGTTATTCCCCTGTACAACTTGAATTACAAATGGTCCTCTCCAAAGAAAGTCAAATTTGCCATGTTTCCCTTTGTCTTCCCTCCTAGAATCCCATTTCAGTACTTTGTTTCCTGTGAAAAAGTATTCAGCTTTTGTTCTTTTGTCAAATATCTTTTTCAGCTTCTCTTGTAGAACCTGGGTTCTATGATACACCTCTTCCCTTGTTTGCTGCAAGTGAATTGTTTGATTGATCCTCCTTTGGATGTCATTAGGTTCTTCTTGTATTTCCTGCAGCAATTTGATCATAGGGACCCCAAGAGATGATGGGAAGACAGCTTCCAGACCATATACCAATTCATATGGACTTGTACCAATAGATCTTTTAGTGGTCAATCTATCTGCCCATAGTGCATTGACCAGCTTCTTGTGCCAATTCTTTTTGTTCTCCTCCAAGATCTTTCTGATGATATTGATGAGGCTTTTATTGGAGGACTCAGCTAGGACATTGCCCTAAGGGTAATAGGCTGTGGAATGACCTAGGGTGATATGATATTTGTGACAAAAACTGATCATTCTTTTGGATTTAAAGGCAGTTGCATTCTCTATTATGATCTTCTCTGGGCAGCCAAATCTAGACAAGATATTGGTTTCAAGGAATTGCATGATGATTGAGTCATTTTCTTGTCTACAAGGTATGGCCTCTATCCATTTGGTGAAGTAATCTGTAGCTGTCAAAATCCATCTATGCTGGCCAGAGGATGAAGGGTGAATTTCCCCAATGAAGTCCAAGCCCCATTGTTGAAAGGGTTTTTTAGTTGAAATGGGTTTGAGGGGTAAAGGCAACAACTTTTTCTTTCCTTCAAAGATCTGACATTTATGACATGACATCACAAACTTTTTTGAATCAGCAAATAGGGAGGGCCAATAAAATCCAGCCCTCAAGATTTTACTAGCTGTTGATTTCCAATATAAGTGCCCTCCACAATCTCCTGCATGAAATTCTCTAAGGACTTTATCAGTTTCATCCAAAGTTAGGCAGTTAAGCAAAATACCTTCATGATTTCTCCAAAATAATACATTATCTATGATACAAAAATTTGAAGCTTTCATTTTAAAAAATCTCTTTTTGGTTCTGGATAACCCTGGAGGAGCTTGCAGGTTTAACAATACAAAACATATGTCAGCATACCAAGGTGATTGTAAGAAGGCTTGATTGATTAGTGGAGTCGCCATCTCCTATTCGTTATCCAGTTCATTGGTGTCAAGGGCTTGGAAATCGGTTTCAGTCACTAGTTTAGCTAGCCCTTGTCCTTTTATAAGTTTTGTTAGCTTAATCTCTATATCATATTCCAAAATGTTGGCTATCCATTTGCCCCTCTTACCTTCAATGCCCTCTTGAGTTAAAATGTCTTTGACCGCTGCATTGGGAACATATGCAATTATGTGAGAGTACAAGATATAAACTCTAAAATCCTTTATGGCCTTGACAAGGGCATATGCTTGCTTTTCCATGATCTGATATTTGAGTGGGGCATCTCTAAGGGCTCTGCTGAAAAAGGCAATGGGTTTCTCACATCCTGAGTCATCCTTTTGTAATAGGACAACAACAATTGTATGCTCAGATGCAAAGGAAAAAATTATGAAGTCTCTATCAAATCTAGGACTTGTAAGAACAGGTGTTCTTGTTAAAGCTATCTTGATCTCCTCAAAAGCCTGTTTCGCTTCTACTGTCCATTTGACTTTGGCATCTTTCTTGAGCATGTTATTTAACAGCCTTATTAGTTCAGCCAAGTTAGGAATAAATCTTCTTAGGAAATTGATCTTTCCTAGAAAAACTTGTAATTCTTTGATGTTTCTTGGATGAGGGACCTGAAGGATAGCTTGAATCCTATCAGGGTCAATTCTTATGCCATCTTTTGAAATTATATGACCTAGGAGTTTGCCTTCTTCTAGGCCAAATAGTGATTTATTTGGGTTCAAAGATATGCCATACTTTCTGCAAATTAAGAACACTTGTCTGAGATGTTTTAAATTTTCTTGGTCTGATTTTGAGAAAGGTGTGAGATCTTCAAGGTATATGACTAAGAAATCATGGATTTCTTTAGAAAAGGCTATGTCCATTGCCCTCTGAAATGTGGCTCCAACATTCTTGAGTCCAAAAGGCATTTTGACAAATTTGAAGGTTCCCCAAGGTGTAGTAAAAGTTGTTTTATCTTGATCATCTGGGTGAACTAGAATCTGATTGAATCCCGAGAAACCATCCAATAGTGAGATCCTTGAAGCTCCCACTACCCTCTGTAAGATGTGATCCATTTTTGGCAAGGGGTAGTGGTCTTTGAGAGAGACTTTGTTCAAATTTCTCATGTCAACACAAAGTCTTATCTCCCCGGTTTTCTTTCTTGTGGGTACAAGGTTTGAAATCCATTCAGAAAATATTATAGGTGCAATGATTCCAGCTTCGTACATTCGTTTTACTTCCTTTTCAATTAGGGGAAGAAGGACTGGATTCACTCTCCTCAACTTCTGTTTAAAGGGTTTCTTGTTTTGTTTCAAGGGTATTGTGTGTTGGATGACTGAAGTATCATAGGATTTGAGGTCTTCATAACTCCATGCAAATACATCTTGAAATTCTTTAAACAGTTCAATATATTCTGATTTCTTATCAGGAGGTAAGGTCCTAGAAAGCTTTATCATTTTGGGATTTTCAGTGGTCCCAATATTACACTCCTCAATTTCTGCATTTATGGGTTGCATCTTTGGTTTCTTAGGGATGTCATTTGAGTCAAAAATTTCCTCTAAAGGAGTTAGGCCAGTGGGCAAGAAATTATCCTTTAGTTGAATTACTTCAGATTCTTCTTCAATGATTTCATCAAAATCTGCTTGTTTTAGCTTCTGTAAATTGGCAGAGTCAAAGGTTGTAGGATGTAACATCACATTTGTTGTTTCAGCTGATATATTTGTCTTAAGTTCATCAGTTTGGTGTTGATCATCCCTAATGCTTGTGTCTATGTTTAAGTTTGAGAATTCTTCTTTCATGGTCAAAAAATTATTTATCTGTGTATCATTCTCAAATACTTGCCAATTGTCTACATTATCTGGGACAGCAGGCCTATGTTTAATCTCAGCAGTAAACTGATGGTTAGGCCCAAAGGAAAGTTTATAGGTGCTTGCAAAAGTTGCCAAACTATGAGCATGTAAATTATGGCTTCTAGGTATTTTGGTGAGCTGAAAGTGCAAGAAGCTGTTGAGTAAGTTTGTTACTGCTATCCTGTAAGACCTTAGCCTGCAATCGTTTGTGACAAAATTTCCCTTTATCTGTTGTATAACTAAATCTGAATCACCCAAAATGGAAACTTTGGTCACTCCAAGACTCGTAATCAATTTGAGACCTAGCAAAAGGGCTTCATATTCGGCCATGTTGTTTGTACATCTGAAGTTAAGCCTATATGCATGACCTAGAGCATGGTCATTTTGTGTATTGTGTATCCAAACTCCTGCCCCTGCTCCTAATTTGTTCACTGATGCATCAAATTCTAAATACCACAAGATTTCCTAATTAATGTTTCTTTCAATGGATTTATAGATTTGTTTAGTGGGTAGGTCTAGCTTTGGTGATTCATGTGATATATTATTTGAGTTTGTTGTGTTAATCACATCAATGATATTTTGATCTTGGGCACTGGACTGTTCATTTATGTGCCTGGTTTCTGTTGTTTTTAGGAGCTTGACCTCAGTTTTGGGACACATATCAGAATTGTACAATATAAATGAGTCCATGTTTTAATGAATGGAGTAGATTGGCAAGTTTTGGGGCTTCTCATGACTGCTGACCACATATTTCATCAATGTTTCTCGGTATAATCTCTTTGGCTGGCCAAAGACTGAAATTGTGGCATATGACATGTCTAGTTGTAGAGATCCCTGGAGTTTGGCACCCCATGATCTGGATAAAAGCATACCATATTTGGGTGGAATGTCAGCTACTAC
>APFE030194804.1:0-20494 GCA_000404065.3 Pinus taeda | reverse complement strand
TTAAAATAAATAAATATAGTCAAATAAATAATTAATCAATTAAATTCATTCAAATAAATATTCAATTATTAATTAGCCGACCAAGAATAATAACAATAACAAAAATCTAAAAAAATTTTCAACTATTAATAAAGCTCTGAAATTCATTCTCTTCTCAAAAACTATCTCATTGCCCTGATGATGGACTCACTAAGGTAGTCCGAAACGTTGGTTTCATAACTGATCACAGGTTTTCCACAAATTCAAATCAAAATAAAAACATTTCATTTTAGAATGTGAGGCCTTCAAAGACAACATGGAAATTTATGCAGATGTGTTGGTAGATAGCTCTTGGGATAATCTATTTAGTGAGGGGTTTGTCGAGAAGCTGGGAGCATTTATTGTGAAGCTTCACAGAAAAAGGGTTGAATACATCAAGCAGATGAAGAAGCAATCTGTCCCATAGGCTATCTTTAGCCTCGTGGATGTTAAAATAATTTCTTTCTTTCTTTCTTTTATTCCATCAACCTTTGGACTTTATTTTTTTCCAAGGTTTTGTCTCGAACACCAATGATTGACACTTTTTTGAGTTTGTCTAATTATCAATGTGTTTGGAACTTTGTTGTCTCTTATCATTCCTTAAAAGTTGGAGCCACTAATGTAGACATATCTATCACCTTTATTGAACTATATTGTGTTCACATGGGCCTTGATTGGGAGTGAGATCATCCCATACCAAGCAAATGGGCATTAGACAAAAGAAACACAATAAAGAACCAACTATATAAGACAATACCTGGTCATTCCTATGTCAATTGTTGAGTTTCAGAGGAAGAAAATGATTTGGTAGTTTTTGGCCTCATCTTAGCATATATATTAACATATCTTGCTCGGGAATATTGCATGGCATCCCTGTTTTTATTAGTTGTTGGAGAAATACATTATACTTTTTGTTTGGTTTGACTTCAATGCAAACTCTTCACCCATGATGCCCACTAACTCCAAATTCCATATATTATGACGCCTATATACCATATATGCCCATCAAATAAATTAAAAATAATATTGTGGGCCCTCCTATGAACCCCTTCGCATCCACCTCCATGTCCGTAGTCAACTAACCTACGTCACCCTATGGGCCCCAACATCCAACGATGAAGACACCTCAAAATATAAACGAACGAGCTTAAAATGTCGGGGGGTCCACTATTGCGGTTTTGCCTTCTGGGTTTGAGTGGCCAATGATCATCCACCCAAATTGATGGAAAGTAGAGGGGGTACCTTTTTTGGTGTACAAAAGAAGGGGAGTCCACTATCATGTTTCTTCCCTTCCTGTAACCTTGCCTCGTCGACATGGTTGCCACCTTGATGACCCATGGCCCCACTTTCATTTACATGGTATGCACTTGGGGTCTGTTATCACAAAATCAGTACTAAGGGCTGCTACTTAATAAGATCTCATGAAACTGTTTCAGACCAGGCTTTAGACTAAGGTTTAGCCTCCTTAGTCAGAGAGGGCTCTCTCACAGATTTTTGATATGCATTAAGGGCAAGAAAAGATGGCTAACTCTTTAAACAGTATATGAAATTTAAGCTGGTTGGAACAACAAAATTAGGATTCTCCCATTGGGCTCATGGAGTCATACACTTCTGCAGTAAACAAGTAGCTACTGAATCATGGAAACCAAGGCATATAATGTCTCACTGTTCAAAAACATCTACCAAGAAGGACATCAACTCAACAAAACATACACAGGAAGTCTGAGCATCAATGATGAATTCAGAGTGATTGCATGTTTAGTGAACTGTAAAACAAGATGAATAAAACCAAACCACATATATTCTGAACATTTGAAACACAAGATGAATCTTGGGAAGAAACAGTGTACTTTCTATTACTTTCAAAACACTTTACGTAAGCCAATATGAAAACTCTATCTTTTGATAAAAATCTCCAACCCTTTTTACATCAGAGTTTTTCCTATATATAGGAAACAAAACTAGACTACCTTGAGTCTCCTCCTCCAGCATGAGGGGAGCTCAAAAATCTATCATTAATTTCCTTATCTATATTTAAACTAACTTATTAAATGCAAAGGTATTGTGCTTTCAATACATAGAGTCCTATTCCTATTCAAACTCTAATTCTATCTCCTCGTGTGCATGATTCCCTCTTGATCTTTGACACTTGTGCTATTTCTGTAGTGGCTGAAATGCATTTGAGAGGCATTCACTGAACGAGCTGCCTTGGATTCCAACTGTGCTGATGACTCAACATTTGGTGAAGATATATACTCTGTTTTCACGGTCCCTGCTTTCCATCCATCATTATTTTCAAAAGAACGTGCTTGAAACTGTTTAATATCTTTGATGACCAGCCATAACACCATATGCCTAATGATCTAGATGTGTTGTGAACTGGACATGTGTTCAACCCAAAATTTCGGTAACCCTACCAGAACCCTAATATTTCGGTCATAAAGTAGCTTTAGGAAGACTTTAGCAAAAAGCCAAAATGTTCTACCTTTTTGCTCCAATGCTTACATCTGTCATTCTTTGAATGTTTTGGTAGCCTTTTATGATCTCTTTCCTATCCTCGAAGCATTCCCTTACAAAATTTGCTGACCTCAGCATCAATTTCATTTTTTCTTTAAAAACAGTCACCTACAGCAGTTTCGTAGCGCGATACGAAACTGCTGTTCTTTTCCAAAATTACAGTCTTCAATGAATTTACCAATTACTTTGTGACTGTTACAGCTTCGCTCTTGGCTCCAAAATTCCTAATTTGTCTTCCTTTTATATATGCCTCAAAAACTAATGAACTTAAGAAAAATAAAACAAAAACTTGGAGCAACATCTGACCTTAAAAATTTGCAATTTTTTATTTGGCAGCTAACTTGCCTAACTGAGCTTTTAGTTTTGCAAGTTCGTTTTCCATGGCTGCAATTTCTGATACAGTTTTTTCTAAATTAGCCATTTCTTCCTCAGCTGCCTCCCATTGCTCCTTTGAATATGAGGTTTTAGTTTCCTTGACAATGGGAACTTTTTTCTTCATATCTTTCTTTTTGACTTCCTTTGCTTTTTCTGCTTTAGCTATCTGCTTTTCCATTTCTTTGGCATGTCCTCTGGTGTATATTCTCCTTTTGATTTCCTCTGCCTTCTCTGCTTTAGGCAGTTGTCTAATTTCTTTTGTTTCAGTTACCTTGACAGCTACCTCATCTTTGTGGACTTGCTCCGTTGCTTGGATTTGTCTCCTGGTGATTGGCCTTCGGGGTTTGACCATAAATTCCTTACCAGACTCCTCAAACCTAAGCCTTTTTGAGGCTTTTGATTTTTTGGTGCTATCAGGTGATGACTGGGTTAGGTCAATAGGCATTGACTCAACTTGCACTGATGTGGCTTGTTCGAAATCAATTGCCTCCAGCAAATCCTTTAGACTAGCCTTTGACATAGGGCTTTCTTCCAGTGCTATTGATTTTCCCTTTTCTCTGCTTAGCTGACTTCTGGTTCTGATTCTTGTTACTTGTTCAATTCCACTTAGCCCTGATGCATCTTTTTGGTGTTTGATTCTCTCCTTTGATGACTTGGGTGTCTCTTTTGCTGATGATTTAGGTATCTCTTTTATGACCACAGACTTCTCTGATTTCCTTGACTTAGTTTTGGACTTCTTTTGGTCTTTTACCTCCTTCCTGAGCTCAGCCAAGGTAGGTTCTTCAATTCTTCTTTCTTTTTCCCTATATGGAAATGGAGTGAGACCTGTCTTGCTTTGGAAACCGAACATAAAAATAAAAGAGTCCCAATCTCTACCAATTTTTTGCAAACTATCTAACACCAGCAACTTTATTAAACCATGGTGGAATAGGGAAGTTTCACACTCATCTTTCTTTAATTGAACTTTGTCGCACATTTTACTAAGGCTTCTGAATAGGTAGAAAGGGATGTCTATTGATGCTTTACCTATGAAATTTAACAAGAGTTTGAAATGATAAGAATAAACTTTGGTGTACCTTCCCTCACATGTGAGGTATTTCTGGATGCCTGTAAGGAGCAGAGCATAATGTTCTTTTATATAATTCCTTGGCACAGCTTTGGTGAGGTCCTCATTTACATATTGATCCTTCAGAAATTCCTTACAGGGAGTCATGTCAAACTTGAAATTCTTGAACCACTCTTGTCCACCTCTCGGAATTTCAGTGACAGCAGAAATGGCTTGTGGAGACACAGGGAACTCTAGCATTGACACCTTAGAATTCAAGCCAGTAAAATTTAGTGCAAAATCTTTCGTTACCTCTGTATGTCCTCCCTTCAATTTTTCGCAAAACCTCCAGCAACCAGCATTTTTAAAAGCTCGAGCTACACCTTCATCTCTGAGTGTAAGATCAAGCCCCTCTGGCTCGGTTCTTAGACACCTTCCGGATCGATGTACTCTTTTCTCCATCTTGCTCAGAATATCTTCACACAAAGAACTGATCAGCAACTACAATTCACAATACAGCTTCGGCTTTGGAGTGCAGGCTCGCTTGCAATGATCCCTTTTAAATGAAAACTCGGGCTTCTTTGCGTTTTTCAAACACTTGTCATACAATAGGCATGTTAACGCACCATGAATAAACATTATGACACTACCATACCTCATAAGATCTCTTAAAATAATTGTCATGTGTGTGATCCTAAATCTGATGGTGGAATGATAACCTATCTTGACCTGGAGAAGACATCAACTGACAAAATGTGAACGGACCTAATGACTCATCTCCCCAGATTTGACATTTCAAGAAAATGCGCTGCAAAAAAACATCGAATCCCCGATTTCGTAGTGCAGACAATTATGAATTGACAAACCGCGCTACGAAATGGCTGCTAGATGATATGCTGCGAAAAGGTGGAAAAAATGATTGCACAGCTAAATTAGCCAATCAGATTGTGCTGTGAAACCGTGCAAAATACCAATGACGCAAACAAGACAAGACATGCCTTAAACAATAATGATGGAGGGCATCTAACGGTTTTTTACAAGGACTCACATCAATACCCTTTGAAATTCTAATTTCAAAGTGACACACATAGAAACCTATTGATTCAAAAAAAAATTTATATGAATCTTTGGACATAGGTGAACCGTGGTTTTAAGTGATAACAGAGGGAAACAGTCCACGGCCTGTGCCAACGTGGCCACTACAGGCAATTTATTAATAAAAGAATGAAAATTTACATAAGCTTCTCTCATGCACGGTTAACCTACAAATGACCCTCCGTGCACTTTAATAGAATTCATGGACCAATTGGGTGTCAATCCACAGATCAAGTGTCGGTAATACCGAGAAGAGAATGAACCGTCGAATCACTACATATCGTGACCATCAGATTGTAAGTTACAAATGTACATAGTAAAGAAACACACTTTACCTAACTCTATACTAGACCAAGTTATACTTAACTATTCCTATGTGTCAGAATATCCTAACACATATCCACCAGTCTCATGTTGTTAAGGAAGTTTTGGAAGGCTATAGTGTCTCCACCAAGTGTTTTGGTTCCTCCTTTTTTCTCTATGAGAGATCTGATCATATTAAAGTCCCCTCCTAGAATCCAGGGCATTGCTGGGTGTCTCTCTCTCAGCTCCTCCAGAGAGGTGACGAGCCTGAGTTTGTCTTCTAGAGGTTGAGGACCATAGACATTTGTGATCATGTAACAATCCTTGTCCCCCAGAGGTTGGATAACCATTGAAAGGTGGATTTTGGATGCCTCAGCATCCAGGATTTAAAATTTCTGAGGATTCCATAGAGTGAGAATTCCTGCAGCTAAATTATTTTCTTTGACTTCTAGAAACTCATACTTGATAAGCCATTTGTTATGCATTTCTCTAATTTTCTCTACTGAGCATTTTGTTTCCTATATAAAAACCATATCTGGTTTTTCTTCTTTTATTCTGTTACTGAGATATCTTTGTTTTCTTTTACTCCCTAGTCCTCTAATGTTCTAGGTTGTAAGCTTCAAAATGATGGGTTTGTAAAAGATTAACTAGTGAGATCTTTCATCTTACCTAAATTAATCATGAGTTTCCCACACTCTGTCAGCAGTTCATGCTATCTCTTTCTTCCTCTTTTCTTGCATGGGTTTTTGGTGGAGTGTCCTAATATTATCTCCATTGATTTAACCCCTCTGTTCACCTGGCTGTCGTGGTTCCCTTTGACTCCTACAGCCTTTGTTTGAGACCTTCGGAGGAATAGTTGTTGTACTCTGTCAAACTCCTCTTGTGGTAGAGAGTCAATTCCTTTGTTGATTCCCTGCTCTAGAAACTTTTCTAGTTCAAGGTTCTCCCTCTCAAGGATCTCTTGTAAGTCTTGGTCCTCCATACCTCCTTCACTTGGGGTCATCTCATGGTCCCTTCCAAGTTCCATAGTGCTCTATGGGCCCTCCTTTTGTCCATTGTATTCCTATATGATTTCCATGCTATCCTCTTTTTCCTTCTTTGTATGATAGTCCTCTGGTTTCTTGTGCATACCATTTTTTCCCCATCTTCTTCAAAAATTTCACAAATAGTTATGACTTGGTATCTTGATTTCACTAGGTTTCTTTTGGGACTTTTTCCCCCCCTCCTTTCCTTCTGCCTCCCACTTTGATAAAACCTTCAAGGTCTTTTTCTTTGTTGGTTTCCGGGTAGTCCTCAATTTTCTTGAGTGGGCAGTCTCTGAAGAGTTCCCATGTTCATGACATTTACGGCATCTGAATGGGATGTGTTCATAGTCAACTACCTGTACCCATTCCTCGTCATATACTTCTATGATGACTTCATCCGGGAGTGCTCCCGATAAGTCCATCTCTACGCATATGCAAGCGAAGGAGGTATATTTCCCTCGCAGAGTTGCCTCTAATATCTTTATAAAATGTCCTAATTTGTTACCTATAGCTTTTAAAGATTCTGGCAGCCAATAATCTAAAGGTAAGGAGTATAATATAATCCATACCAGGACCATGTGAACGTTTCTCGCTACGGAACAAAGTTCATCACCCAAGGTCACATGTAAAGGCTTTTGGCAGCATAGAAGTAGGGTCCTCCTTCGAAAACTCTATCTTTGTCCTCTATGTTAGTGAAAACAACTGTGAAGAAACCCTTGGAGCGAAGATGTAGATTTATTTCTCCCTTCGGCTTCCAATTGTTTCTTATCAATGTATACAACGCTTTCTCTGTGGGCCATATGACCATGAACTTGCAAATGACCACATAAGTTGTCATGTGATCTCTGTGCACCTGTAGTGCAGGATCATTTAAGACCACCTAGGGTTTAATGTTAGCCTTGGGCTTGCAGAGTCCCGTCACAGGAATTTTCTCAGTTCTCAGACTGTTGTCTCCAGGATTCGATTCCCTCCTTACTTCCTTGTGAGTCCCTTCCTTTTCAGGGGAATTGTTGCTTTCTAGCTTGTGAGTGCCAATTGTCTTTGTCTCTACCTCCCTTGGTTTCCAGATTTTGTACAGACTCGCCTTTCTGCTTCTGTTTGAAACCATGTTACTATAGAAGGGAGTGGAGCTCCCTCTTCCAAGCCCCTCCATAGCTACCAGTTCACTCTTGTCACCCCCTATTCAAAACCCTAGTACCTCAGAGCTCTCCCATATCATAATCTTATAAACTTTCATTAGCCACAATTTTCCAATTCTTTTTATAATTAATAATAATAAGTTTAATAAAATTGTGGGCAATATGAGATGTATCATGAGGTAAGAGTTTTGATGTAACCCTTTAATTTATATGGCTACGCTATTAAATATTATATTATATAGTTATGGTTGTAGACACGTCTATTGCTAGCATATATTATATTATTTTAAAATTAAGTTTTGTGTTAGTTTTTTTTTTCTTGTTTTTTTTGCAATGTGAGATGTATCATGAGGTAATCATTTTGATGCTTATATGCTTTTATCAACCATTTAATTTATATGGATGCATTAATATATGTTATATTACATAACCCACTAATCATTGTTAACTATATAATATAATATAATATAAAACTAATATAAATATTATATTAATTAAATATATATTATATTAATGGGATTTATTGAATTGGTAATAGGGAAATGTCCATGAATAGACGAGTTGAAAACAACTAATATATATATATATATATATGAAAAAACTTTTTTAATTGTTTTTTCATTAAAGTTAGAAATCTTGTAAAGATTCTTTTTTGACTATATTAATGTATATATATATATATATATAGTTTTCTTAAGTTTCCCAAACTTTAAAAGCTAATATATATGGGATATATGAATAAATGTAACAATTACAATGGTGTAAATACCTAATCTATAATTTATATCTATTCATATAAACTTGCTTTTCATAAGATTTAAATCTCATTTATTTTTTCCTTTTTGTGAATTGCAACCTTATATTAATCAAAATTCAAGTGTGCAATATACATTGATCTTCAATTTTTTTCCTACGGATTTAAATTTCCTCATTATGCATCCCAAAACAAGACCAAGATAGAGACTCCCTCAAAAAACAAGACTCAAAATTCATACCAAGCCTATAACTAAAATCCACATATACCCTATGGCCGCACAACAACAATAGGTATGCAAGTTTGACAAGAAAAAGACACCATATAACACAGCCAAACCATAGGAAACTAAGACCATACAAATACAAATACCAAATAACCCACCAAGGGTTAGAAATCGCATCGAAGAAACATGGAATCCATTGACTGGGTTTGAGACCAGCTTCAGAGACACTGACCAAAGTTTCCAACCCTCTGAAACTCTACTCATTATCAGAGGAGGAAATTATGGTTGGCACTCTCATGCTAGAATCTGGAGGATCCATAAGATCGCCACTACCATACTTGCATGCAATGTGTCCCCCCACATGCGTCGGGTGAGAATTGATCATGTCCAAACAAAACCTATGGTTTTTTAGCATGTGTTTGAAGTCTTCCATGGAGGAGAAGACATTGTATCTCTCCACTTGCTTATCCTTAACCACCAAGCCTAGCAATGTTTACATTTGTTATTGCATGGGATTTGAATTCAAATATAGCTTCTTCCTACCCCTGGTGTGGCCAAGGTCAGGAACCCATTTTGAAATATCCTAAAGTAGTTTCAAGTCAGAATGGGATTGGCGCTTAATCCCTACTCAAGTCTCTAACTTCCTGATTAAGGTTATTATCTTTGGTGAAACAACAATAAAGTAGGTGGTTGTAGAATTGTGGGAAAAAATCCTTTCCCCTCGCTGCTCCTAAGGGGCACTTCCACCTCTCCCTCATCAACAACACATTATTTGTTTAGGAGGCATAGTTACTACGTAATTTGTACACCTGGAGTATCCACTCAATATCTCATGATCTACAAAGAAGCAAGAGAAGGGACTAGATGAACCACTTTCAAGACCCAACCATAAACCAATTACATCATCCCCATACCCCCATACATATGTTTCAGTCTTTGCCAAATATTCAAATGTAACAATAGAGGACTCTCTACCCTCGACAGATGCTCCACATCTTAATACCATGCTACACCAAAATATACTCAAATATAACACTAAAACCTAGATACTATGCACAGACAAGGCGGCGTGACATCAATAGACCTAGTAACTTGACACAATTCTAAAGTAGTTCATGCTTACTAGCCCTCAACTTTTCATTACCACTAACACTTCTTCCTTTAGAGTGCCCCAATGACAGAGACTCGTGAGACAATTACACTAGAAATTAAAGAAGTTCCTTTGACCTCTAATAACAACCAATAATGAGACTATACCAGACAAATGCACTAACCCTAATAGAGTATAACCAAGCTGCAAGTTTTTGAAAAACCAAAAAAAAATTACACTTGACAAAGGACTAATAGTTCACCAAAAAGAAAGCATTTGGAAACCTAACTAGCCCAACACAAAGCTTGAAGCCCTATAGTGATAAATAGTCCCCAACACCAGGAGAGATCCACTATAGCACCCAATATGTCTGCCAACCTTTTAACTCAAATACATTTACATGCCAGAGCACCAAATTCACCATCAACTCAATAAAGACACAAAACCAACCAAGGGAGGTCGAGGTCCAACCCTCACCTCCTCTCCAACTTCTTGCAAAAAGCTCCAAAACCTTCACAATTCCCTTAATAAATAGAAAATGGAAACTATTAATCGGCATGCAACTACATGCGTGTTATGCAGCATTTTGTCACTATCCCTATACTCCCCATTCCTTGATCCTGGAGGACCTCTACAGTGAACCCCACATGCTTACCCTTCATGAAGAAACTCCCATTGTGTCCCTCTTCATGAGCAAAGGAGTAATTCCCTTTTGCACCATTTCCCGAAAACTTTTGTTTTTCCCATTTTACAAGGTCAGCACTAATGGCCCTTGTCTTCCTCGTGCCAATATACAGGATTAACATTGTCCCTAGAGCCGACCGAAGTGACTGAGCTTCATTCCAGTCGCGCAGTCCAATTATGGAAATTTTTTTAAATAAGAGTCAAAGCTTCTAGCTCTATAAGCTTCGTAACGGAACTCTAGTAAATGGTTTGGTTGGATGGGGTCAAGGATGTCAGCTTGGGCTCCTTTCCCCTATAATGATAGAACTACCTCAAGGGATAAGACCTTCTCCCATGAGAAGAGGATCCATCTCCCATCCATTCATCCTATATAAACTTCCCTTTTTCCCAAGCACAAGCTAGTGTTAATGTTGGTGTGCTAGTGCTAGCTAAGTTTGGGGTAAACAACAAGCTATTCATAGTTGTAGCTCTCTAGTTGTGTGAGGCAGAAGTGTGAATTTGGTTTAGAGTGAAGCCTAAAGGGAAGAGCCTTAAAACTACTATTGTTGAGGGCATCATGGAATGCTAGCATAAGTGTGTGGGAACCTGGTCTTGTCAGAGGAGAATGGCAACATCAAGACAATGGTTGTAATCTCTTCTTGATTCAATATATATGCAACTATTGATTGATTTCCTACATGATTTTTCATCTTACATGTTCATGGCTTAATGTTTCTTGACTTGTTAAGTAGGTTGAATTACAATTGGTCTATTATCACGGTTGTTGTTTGTTGTTGTTTACTTGTTTCAGGTGTTTGAAGAAGGAAGTGAGAGATAGCTGGAGCGAGCAAGAAAGGACATCATCAAAAAGGATAAGCATACTAAGAGGTAGGCCCTCTTAATTGGTTCTAACCTAAGGAAATCTTCCATAGAATGTATCAATTGTGGCTAGACCCATTATCGGGCTATAGGAATTTTTTTGTGTCCGCACCTGTAATTTTACTTCACCACAAATTCACGACTCCGTTGGGGATGCAATCGTTTTGTTTGTCTTATATTTCATGATTTTGTCTGAACTTTTATAGTTCCACTTTTTTCCTTTGGTTCTGTTTATTTTATCTTGCATACTGGTCTGAGTTTGAAATTCATAGTAGTAGATCCTCTCCTTGTTTCAAAAAATATATATTTTTCTTGGCTCCCTCGATAATCGAGGGAGTCAAAGAGGAAATAGAGACCACAGAATAAAGATTTTGGGTCCGTTGGGGGAGAAAATAAGATCACCCGGACCCAATAACCTACGCATCGAACCTAAGCCATTGATTTACTGCTACATGATCCAACAGCTGAGGAGAATATTGGGCGGAGAAGAAGCAGGAGCAATACCTGCCAGATGACGGCGGTATTCTCTCTCCTCTGAGAGCCACGTGTTGAACACTAAGTGGCATTGGGTTCATTTCTAATAAACCACTTCGGGTTTTGAGGACACTTGATAACTTGGAAACCACTTTGACGCCCGATAACCCGGAAACCATGGATACACTTCACCCACTGCCAACCATTCAATTGAGCCACCCATTTGAACCATTGCCTCGCAGCTTTGAGTATATTGTCACACTTTTTCTGACTGCCTGCTCGCTATCCAAGCTCCCTATAGAGCTAATGAGAAGGTGATCTGTGGTATTCAACTACAAGACCCAAAAATGCCAATTCTCAGGATGTATTTTTATCGAACCCCTAGCGTCCATCTATTTAATGGTCAACTGGCTAATTCCCCTTCATGTGTTTATAATCCTCCTTGTCTGTGCAAGCCTGAGTGTAACAGCCCTCACGCAGTTGTCCTACGGGTACCGAATCCCACAAGCAGCACTTGTTGTCTCTTGTACATCTCACCCCTTCATTAGCTAGCCAGTCCACTACTCTGTTGGCATCTCTACCCACATGTACAAAACTAAGGGTTCTTGGAGTTCTTAGGTGCGATTGAATTCGGTAATAGACCTGTAAAAGTCTCCAGTGTCTCGAGACTTTGTCTAGTGCAGTGCCCTTGCCATGCCATTTGACCGAATTAATTATTAATTCCAAGTCTGCCTCAATGATTGTATCAGGGAAAATTTTAAGAACCACTTTAAATTTATATGTATAATAAATGGGTTAATCCCCATGATACATAGGAAAAATGGGAGGCGATTTTATCAATAATATAATATGTATATATAATTTTTTTGGCGAATCTCTCACCAGATTATATTATCTTGTACAGTGATGGAGAATCTTTCACTCAACTATAAAATCTTGTAAGATCTTGGCAAATATTTTACTGAATAATAAAACATTGTGAAGTCTTGGCGAATGTTTTGTTAAAGTATGAAACCATATATGATAATAAGAAAACATATTCATTAAACTGTAGTATACTAACATACATGTTTGGAAAAAAGATATTTAATTTTCTCTTCCTACAAATAATGGTCCAAGTTTCAATGGCCATTTTTGTCAAGGTTCTTACAATACACTATTTCATATCCTTCTGTTAGTTTTTATAATATTCCACAACAAAGTTCTTATAGGTGTTGATATTGACAATGAGTTCTGTCAAGGTAGGAGAGATTAATATTTTCTCTACAACTTTTGTCAAGCTACCACTTTTTTCAAGTTATCAAATTTCTTTCTTATTTCATAGACTCCAATTGAGAGATTAAAAAAAAACACATCGAGTTTGTTTACCCCAACATGCCAACAAGTAGCAAGCCCCAACTATATTATATAAGAAAGTATTAGGTATCCCAAAGGCTTGAAGGGGATCTTATTGAAAGAAGTGACCATTGTGAGAATCCTTCCAATCAATATATGAATACAGTAATGTAAATTTATTACTATTTTAATTGGAAATCTTTAGTTAAATAATAAAATTTAATTACGTCTCTCCCAATCTAAATTGCTTATTAGCATAATTCACTACCCTCATAGGTCTCGCATTTTTTAACAACGTTGTAACATGTAGATTAATTTCCTTTTTGGTGAACAATCACCACCCTTTAGAAAAATATGGTGCAGTGGCTCCAACCCCTACAGATCATTAGGACAAACTAAGAATAGCACAGAAGATGAAAGGTTGTAGAAACCAACTTATTTTTCAGACAACTAATCCAACATCAGTACCTAAAATTTTTCATAAAGATATATTGAGAATGTCTGAAAAATGATGAGAAATATTCTGTGTGGGTGATGAGGAAAGAGTGATAAGGTTTCATTGTTTTGAATTTTTTTTGTTAAATCAGTTAAAAACCAATATTAATGGAGATATTGGTATTTTTTACTAAATTTTGTGAAGTGAATAAATGTAACTTTAACCATTCACCTTAAGATGTTCTTACAATATAATTTTTAATATCTTCATTGTCATAAAAACCAACCTATATCCATCTTAACTCCACATCTACCACTCTTAGGGGATGGAATCTATTTATCATCCCTCTGAGCACTTGGTAGACCCAGAATTAAGATGGATCTAAGATGATAGAATTTCCTCTTTAAAAATTACAATTAGTAATTTATAAAAATTAATAAAATTAATAATTGATTTTTATTTTATTTTTTATTTTGACCAAGTTAAAATGTTTAACATACATTAAATTACAACATCCATTTTTGCTCTTGATCCATGAAGCCCTGAGAGGGATCAAATATTTTTTCACTCTATGAGTTTGCATATCATGATATTTGATCCCTCTTGGGGCTTAGTAGATCCCTCTTGGGGATTAGTAGATCCAGAGTAAAGATGGATCTATGCTAGTTTAATTCCCCCATTTAAATAGGCTACATTCCACCTAAATACCATGGGTCAATACCATGTGCCATTTTTATTTTTATTAATACTAATATTAGGGTTAATACTGTTTTTTTGCATTGTATTAATAATAATCTAGCCCATTGTATTTGGCCCATAGTATTTTGCCCATAGGTTTCACCTAAATATAATGCATTTTTTGATTGTTCATAAATATAAGGTGACTTATGGAGTAAATATAGAAAAATGTTTTATTTGTTTACAATACCTCTCGTTTATTTATATTTTTATTAATTTACCATACCTCTTTTACAAATATGGTATTTGGCCCATAGGATTCACTTAAATAAAACCTCTTTTCTGAGCCTTTATAAATAGAAAGAAAGTTATGGACTAAATATAAAAAGAGGTTTTATTCATTTACCATGTGTCTAGTTTATTTATATTTTTATTTAGTTGTCATACCTTTTGAGTAAGTATAAAAAGGGGTTTTATTTATTTACCATACCTCCACTTTATTTATATTTTTATTTGTTTACACCCTTGATGTATATAAGGTGACTTATGGAGTAAATATAAAAAAAAAAAAAATTATTTATTTACCATACCTCTCATTTATTTATATTTTTATTAATTTACCATACCTCTTTTATAAATATGGAATTCCGCGCATAGGATTCAGTTAAATAAAACCTATTCTTGAAAATTAGGGCCAATGGAAGGTTGTAACTCCTAATTTCAAGGGCTAAATTTACCTTTTTTACCCTCTCTCTTAAATAAGGTGGGTTATTTGAGGTGATTTGTAAAAATGTGCTATGATACAAAATATTCGCCCACTAAAAATTTAAAACCCCTTAATTTCACCTTAGTGTGAAAATTTGCCCCTAAAATTTTCCATGGATTATATTATGTAAATTGAACTCAATCAGAATCTCTAAGCATTACTCAATGGCCATGAGTTCAGCCATATTGTTAGTGGCCCTCCCCAGATGACTGTGAAAAATGACTTTGATGATGCCCTCTTCATCTCTTATGACTCCTCCAAATCCAGCATCGCCAAGGTTACCTTTTGAGGCTCCATCTATATTGAATTCTAAGAATCCATTGGGAGGGGGTTGCCAGAAAGCCTTTCCTTCTAAAATGTGCCTTGTTGTCTTATTTATGCCCTGAGGGCCATGTAACTAGAGCCCCAACAGTTCTAGAATGTGAGTGTCCCGATGACCTGGGGGTTTCTCAAGAGGTTGCTTCCGAAGGGCATTGACAGTTTCTTTGAGTTGTTTTAGGATCTGTGCTATGATACTTTGTGCTGAGCCAGATTTGTCTTTGAAGATCTTGTTGTAATGTTCTTTCCAAACATCCCAAATCAAAAATCCTGGAATCAGAGTCCAGGCTACGTTTACTATCTCGTTATCCAAGAAGTCCTTCCTCCAGTTCTTTAAAGTATCAGTGATGTCATTTTCGTTCCTGTCTGTCTGATTGAAGATATAGGCCGCCCAATTCTATAAGGTTGAGGTGAAAGAGCAAAGGTTGAGAAGGTGATCCATAGTTTATTCCTGCAAGCCACATAGTTGGCATCTTGATGGACCAAAAAAACCTCTCTTTCTGAGGTTTTCCCAGGTTAGAATCTTTTTATGTTGAACCAGCCACTTAAACAGATTGATCTTTGTCCAGTGTGGGTTATTCCATAGGTCTTTCCAGGTCTTATCAGGGCTTGGGTAGATAAGTCTCGTGGCTATTCTTTTGGCTTCTTTGAGGTTGAATATGCCCTCGTTGTTTCTACCCCATCTTAATAGATCATTCGAGGTTGAAGTCAAAATTTTCCTCTTTTCCAGAATAGCTTCCAAAACTTTAGCTTGGATCTTCAACAAGGTATCTTCACTATAATCTGGTACCTTCCAAATTCTCCATTTACTAGTGTCCCTTGACTAATCCCAATAGTCACTTACGTTTTTCAGTCATTTGTTAATGGTGTCGTTTTTTATGATGTCCAGTCCTTCTCTACTAAGGTTATGTTCCTGCTACTAGCTGTCCTCCTAGAAACATGCAAGATTCCCATTTCTAATCTCCCAGAAACTGTGTTTATGAACTAAGGCTCTGTTCTCCCACACCTTGTTCCAAATATGGCAACCTTTGATGTGTCCTGTCATTCTAATGTGGTCCATTTCTTGCCAATCCATTGCATATTTTTGTTTCCAAAGTTTAGCCCAGGGGTTTCTTATTTCCTTTAGCCATATCCACCAAATTTTTTCCCCCAAAACTTTGTTTAGAATATCTGGTTCATGGAGAACCAAACCACCATGGGTTATGGGTTTGCAGAGCTTGTCCCAAGCAACCAGAGCCCATTTCTTTTTCTCTTCCACTTTACCCCAAAGAAAATCCCTTTGGATATTCCTGATTTGCTATAAGACTCTTGTTGGTGCTGGAAGTGCTGATAACATGTAAATTGGAATGGTTTGTAGTATTTCCTTTGTGAGAACTAGCCTCCCTGCTAAATTCAAGGAGTTGCTTGTCCACTAGTTGATTTTGTCCTTCAATTTATTAGTTACAGACTCCCAGAATTCCTTGCTCAGAGGTTTGTCAGTGAGCGAGGTTCACAGATATTTTGAGGGAAGATGATCTCTTTGAAAGCATATAATTCTGGAGAGATTTCTTTGAATTGAAATATCAGTGTTGAAAAAGAAAACTTTTGATTTTGTGAGGCTTACCTCAATGCCAGCAGCCATTGTGAACTCATACGTGATTTGTTTGAAAGTTTTGGCTTCCTTGACTGTGGGTGTTCCCTGCAGCATAGTGTCATCCACAACATGTTGATGAGTCAATGTGTCCCCATTCTGAGTGAGTCTGAGTCCCTGGATTCTTCCTTCCTCCTTCACTGAAATGATCGCTCTGCCCAATCCTTCCATCATGAGAATGAAGAGGAAGTGGAAGAGAGGATCTCCTTGTCTGAGGCCTCTCGATGGCCTGAAGGTTCTAGATGGAGAGCCATTAAGAAGAATTGAACAACTGGCAGTGGTGACAAGAGCCATGACCCATCTTATCCAATTGTGGTCAAAGCCATATGCTTTAAGAACTTCCCTAATATATGACCAGCTTAGCTTATCATAAGCTTTCACTATGTCCAACTATATTATCATACATGCTTGCTTATTGGTCTTTAAGGAACGCACCACTTCATGAGCTTGAATGATATTGTTGAGAATTTGTCTACCTTCCACATATCCAGTCTACTCCTCTGACACCAGTGTTGGAAGAAGGGGTTTGAGTCTATTAGAAATTACTTTGGAAATGATTTTGCACACCATATTGCATAAAGCAATGGGTCTGAATCTGTCTGCAGTCATGGCTTTTTCCTGTTTGGGGATTAAGGCTATGAATGATTCATTAAGCACTCTTAGAACTGATCTTGAGTTTCTCGAGTCCTCCACCACTTCCAGAATGTCATGTTTGACTGTTTCCTAGCATGCTTTGAAAAAGTCTACATTGAAACCATATGGGCCTAGAGCTTTCCCATTGTGCATCTCTTTGATTGCTTCGTTGACCTCTTCTTTTGTCTCTAGCTTGTTGAGATTATAATTGTCTTCCCTGGTAACCAATTTTGGAATATGCTGAGTAAAACTTTTAGTAAATTGAGATCTGTCTGCCATAGTCTCCTCTGCTATACTTTGAAAATGTTGAACCAGTACAGCTTCCATTTCCTTGTGAGTATTTAGCTCTTTCCCTTGAGGATCTATAAGTTTTGTGATCCGATTATGTGCCCTGTGTTCCATGGTAGACTTGTGAAAGAACCTAGTGTTTCTATCCCCCTTCCTTAATCCATTTCACTCTGGATTTCTGTCTCCAGAAGATTTCCTCCTACTGGCATCTGTTGTCCCATTCTTGTGGAAAGTGAGTTCGCTTGTGTTTTCCTTTCCTTTATGAAGTCTTTTGTGATGAGAATTTGATTAATTTCCTGGAATTTTTTTTCCACTTCTCCTTTGGCTTTGAAAATGTTTCCAAAATCATTTTTATTCCATTCTTTGAGCCTTCTCTTGATGTGTTTAAGTCTCTGATGCAAGAGGAACATTTTTGTGCCTTGGGTGGGCATTTCTTCCACCCACCAATTTCCAATGTTAGTGATGAAATCAGGGTGAGTGAGCCAGACATTTTCAAACCTGAAAGGTCTATACCTCGGGGTTCCAATAAAGGAAGCTTCTAGCTGGATGGACCGGTGGTCTGAGCCTCTGAAAGGGAGGATGAAAGTTGTCATGATACGACCGGTGAGAAGGATATCCTCTGAGATTATGAATCTGTCTAATCTCGAGACTACTTGGGTAGTTCCTCCTCTCTTGTTGTTCCACGTGAAGATGCCATTTATTTTTTCCATATCCACCAGCCTCATGTTGTTAAGGACGTTTTGGAAGGCTATTGAGTCTCTACCAAGTGTTCTGGTTCCTTCTTTTTTCTCTATGAGAGATCTGATCATATTAAAGTCCCCTCCTAGAATCCAGGGCATTGTTGGGTGTCTCTCTCTCAGCTCCTCTAGAGAGGTGAGGAGCCTGAGTTTGTCTTCTAGAAGTTGAGGACCATAGACATTTGTGATCATATATAAATCCTTGTCCCCCAGAGGTTGGATAACCATTGAAAGGTGGTTTTTGGATGCCTCAGCATCCAGGATTCCAAATTTCTGAAGGTTCCATAGAGTGAGAATTCCTCCAGCTAAATTATTTTCTTTGACTTCTAGATACACATACCTGATAAGCCATTTGCTATGAATTTCTCTAATTTTATCTATTGAGCATTTTGTTTCCTATATAAAAACCAAATCTGGTTTTTCTTCTTTTATTCTATTACTGAGATATCTTTATTTTCTTTTACTCCCTAGTCCTCTAATGTTCCAGGTTGTAAGCTTCATAATGATGGGTTTGTAAAAGATTAACTAGTGATATCTTTCATCTTATGTGAATTAATCATGAGTTTCCCACACTCTGTCAACAGTTCATGCTGTCTCTTTCTTCCTCTTTTCTTACATGGGTTTTTGGTGGAGTGTCCTAATATTATCTCCATTGATTTAACCCCTCTATTGTCCTAGCTGTCGTGGTTCCCTTTGACTCCTACAGCCTTCGTTTGAGACCTTCGGAGGAACAGTTTTTGTACTCTGTCAAACTCCTCTTGTGGTAGAGAGTCAATTCCTTTGTTGATTTCCTACTCTATAAACTTTTCTAGTTCAAGGTTCTCCCTCTCAAGGATCTCTTGTAAGTCTTGGCCCTCCGTACCTCCTTCACTTGGGGTCATCTCATGGTCCCTTCCAAGTTCCATAGTGCTCGGTGGGTCCTCCTTTTATCCATTGTATTCCTGTATGATTTCCATGCTATCCTCTTTTTCCTTCTCTGTATGATAGTCCTCTGGTTTCTTGTGCATACCATTTTTCCCCCGTCTTCTTATAAAATTTCAAAAACAGTTATGACTTGGTATCTTGCTTTCACTAGGTTTCTTTTGGGACATTTTTCCCCCTCCTTTCCCTCTGCCTCCCACTTTGGTAAAACCTTCAGGGTCTTTTCCTTTTTTGGTTTTTGGGTAGTCCTCCCTTTTCTTGAGTGGGCAGTCTCTGAAGAGGTTCCCATTTTCATGACATTTACGACATCTGAATGGGATGTCTTTGTTAGGCCCTTATACTACTAGTGTCACCCATTATTGTTATTAGTACAAACCACTTATTATATTTATGTACCCATGTAGTGCCCATATTGTTACTATTGTGCCCCATAGAAGCCCACTATTATTATTATTGTGCCCTTACATTATTATTGTTATGTCGGCTCTGGTTATGTTATGGCCCCTTAGACTCCTATATATAGAAAGGAGGCTTTTCATTTGTATCCATGGGAGAATGTTCATTAATGTAATGTAAAGGAGTTTCCCTCCTGCGAAGAGTGCTTAATTCTAAGTCGTTGATCTTCTTTTAATCTTTCATGGCTGGTTCATAAAACATTTGGTATCAGAGCTTTGGATTCTAGGGTTTCGCTGCTCCAAACAAGTCATCGTGGAATTTTCGCTATAACTTTTTTCTGTGATGTTTCAGAAGTTGCAAAAAAAAACCATTTGAGAAGACTTGGCACTGAACTTTGGGTCCGAATTTCAGAGCGTTTTGCAGGATATTTTCAGAGATATGATCTGAGGAAGTTGGCCTTTTTGCAGACTCCTGAATTACACTAAAAACAGGTGACCTAGGGAAAATCATCATAACTTTCTTTTTGAGCATCAGATTGAAATTTCGTAAGAAGGTACAGAAAGAGGACGGACTGTAGTTTTCATTTATATATTTTTTAGAGTCAAAGGTTGAAACAGTGACACGTGGTACGTCGTACAAGTTCGCTCTACTAAATTAGTCTATAATCAGGTCACTGTGGGATATTTGGCATAACTCTTCATTGGAGAATCCAATTGGGGTTAGACTGGTGGCATTGGAAAGAGGACACAGAGG
>APFE030194795.1:0-15877 GCA_000404065.3 Pinus taeda | reverse complement strand
TTGATAGATTTGTTTATTTTGAAATAAGGTTTTTAGATTTTTCATTTATTATTTATTTCAATTATATTAGTTATGGCAAATATTCTCTTGCAATTATTACTGTAAAAAAATAAGATTAATAACAATACAACTGAAATTAAGATTAGAGAAAGTAGGATTAAAAAAATAATATTAAAGTGGAAGGAAACCTGGATTTGAGAAAGCTTCAGTGATTGTATTAAGATACAATTAACCTCAATGATACAAGGTTTATCTACAATAATCAACCATTTAAATTATGTAGCTATGGTAGTAGATCTATATCCAAATCAAAAAGTACTCCTTTACTCATAATTAATAACATCCATTGGTTACCATTAGGTGGAAATGTATTGAAGTCTATGTTAGAATAATGGTGAAATCTCTAGAAGATTCTTCCATAATTATAACCATTTAAGTATTGTTAGAGCTAATTGAATTGTTTTCTTTAATTATAATTTGTTGGTTGGCAAATATTATATTCTAGGAATTTGTTCAACAATAATCTAATCATATACATTTAAGGTTAGTTGGTCTAGTGAATAACAAGTGAATGTTGTGGTGTAGTCTCCTTAGTGAGCGTTTATCTCACCAGAGAGTTGCATTTGTTGCTTCCATTCTTCAATTTTGTCTTTCTACTTTCCATGTCTTAGTCGCTTGAGTATAGAGGACGATGCTTATATTTAAGGCTAGTTACTTTGAGTAAGTCTAGTAAGGCGAAATCATGTTGCTTAGTGGTCTCTATGTGTGGAATCGTTATTTGAAATCATCTTGACTTTATTAATATCATATACTTTCAAGAATCTATAGAATGTAGGTAATAATTTATGAAAAAATAAAAATAAGTATTGTAAAACATGTTCCTATTTTTAATAAATCTTTTGTTTAATTAATAAAAAAAAAATACAAACTCTTTTTTATCATTTGATGGAACTAAGTCAAAATTCTCTACATGTAGATAGATGTGTATGAGAGAGCTCATTGGTAAACCCTAAAACGATCCAACTAGTAAAAAATTCGAGTTCTGCCCGCATGGACGCCGGAGGGGGCCCCCATCCTCCCCTCCCTCCTGAGATCGATGCCTTCAAACGTCTGGTAGCCTCCTGCGGCAAGAGGAAAGCAAACCTGAATCAGCAGAAGTTTGTAAAGAAAGTCGAATTCATCCCCTATGTTGAATTGTCTGTGAACGCTTGTGCCAGACTGCACTGTACCTAGCAGAACGCGGGCTCATTGGTCGATTTACAGGTCTCTGGCCCTCTCCCAAAGCTATTTATGGATGGGTCCAACGAAACTGGAGGCCCCTTGTCTCTGAAGGAATCTGAAATCATTTGGTAGGAAGAGGCTATTATGTTTTTGTCTTTGATTCAACAGAAGATCGAGACCTTATTTTCTGAAACGGTTCATATTTCATGGGGCCCCAAGGGCTCTATCTAAACAAATGGACACCGGACTTTGATCCTTCCTAGGATATTCCTTCAGTCGTTCCTGTCTGGGTAAGGTTACCCCACCTCCCTCTTCATTGCTGGAACCTAGATCTATGGAAACCATCGGGAACAAACTAGGCAAATATATTGATAGGGCTGAAAGGAGAGAACAATATTCGTGTGCCAGAATATGTGTTGAAGTCGACTTGGAGATAGGGTTTCTTGAGGCGATCAAGCTAACTGTAGTGGCTGGTCTCACATACAGGAACTTAATTATGAATAGCTCCCCTTCAAGTGCTGACATTGCCACCACTATGGCCATTTTGCCTGAAACTGCAAGAAGAAAACTGAGGAAGAATCTGAAAAAGAGAAGGACGAATAGTGGACACAAGCCTAAAAAGCAGGCACATCCAAGCAGACCAACAGAGCGAAAGGGAAAGGAGGGAATGCAGAGACTGGAGGACCCTCTTCTAGGAAGAGACTACATGAAGTTCAAGCCATAGCAAATGCCACCACTTCAACAAATCCTTTTGCTGTTCTAAACCCTCCAGAAGATCAAAACCAACCATAACTTGAAGAGGGAGAGGTGCAGCAGTATATTGAATAGATAGCAGACGCAGAAATAAACTCAGGATCTCATGAACAAACTCGAGTAGCCACCTCAGAAATCCCTTGTGTAGACGCAACCCTGTAGGAAATCCATGGCTCTCCAGCAAGTGCCATATCCCCACTCTCTTATGCAGAAATGATCAAAAATAAAAAGCTGATAGACAGCCCTGGTTCTTCTAAAGAAGACTCTTTTGAGCGATCCACCAAAAAGGAAGGAAGGAAGTCTCTTAAGGAGATCAGAGAAGAAGAGGCAGAGAGATTAAAGATGCAAGGAAGTCAGTCCACAATCGAAATGTCATTAGGCAGAAACACAAGGGCTCGACCCACAAAGGGAGGGCCTACTCCTTCCTTCCCTGGTAAATAATGCAGATTGTCTCTTGGAATCGCAGGGGTTTTGGGAACCCATTGAAAGCTGAAGCAGTAAAATATCTATCAAGAATGGAACCCTTAGATATCCTCCTGCTCCAAGAGACAAAGATAAATGAGGATTCTCTTCTATCCTTAAGTTGAATCAAGTAGAATAAGAACTCAGGAAAAGCAGTTAGCGCCCGAGGTACTTCAGGGGGTCTTGCAACCTTATGGTCAGAGGAAATGTTTCAGCTGAAAATCTCCTTCGCAACCCAACACTGGATATACATAGAACTTCATCATCTTCCAAGTAAGATTTCTTTGGCTCTCTTCAATATTTATGTCCCTGTTAATTTCATGGAAAAGAAGGATTGTTGGAATTCTCTCTCAGACTTCCTATAAATCTACACTCCCCCTAACATCATACTGGTGGGGGATCTTAACATCACTTTAGATCATAAAGAGAAAAAGGGTGGAGTTTGGGGTAAATATCCCTTCCATGTCTTGATGCAGTCTCTGATTCTTGCTTGGGACCTCCTTGACCTCAAATCTAAGAAAGGTCGTTATACCTAGATCAACAATAGAGTTGGTAATGCCAACATTGTTGCTCATCTAGACCGGTTTCTAGCTCAAAGTTCTTTGATGCAGGGGAAGAATTTAATCTCTTCAAAAATTCTGCCCAAGATAACCTCCGACCATAACCCCATCTCATTGCTGCTAGAAAAAGAGGAATACTTAGGCCCTATTCCCTTTAGATTCAATCCTCTTTGGGTAGTGAGAGAGGGCTTTATGGTCGTAGTGGCTTAAGCTTGATCGCAACCAGTTGAAGGATCCCCCAGCTTTGTGTGGGAGCAAAAACTTAAGTACACTAAATATGCCTTAAAAACCTGGGCAGAAAAAAACCCCTCTCCACTCCAATGAGCAATAGACAAAAGATTGTGTAGGCTTTAGCCGAGATTCAGCTAGGCATGGAAGAAATTGAAACCACCAAATCTCAGTTGCTCATCGAACAGAACGCCCAGTTCAACTCTTTTCTCTCCTTTCGCCAAGAAGAGGAGTACTGGCGCCTCAAGTCTCGCAGCCTTTGGCTACAAGCTAGAGATAGAAACACATCATTCTTTCACAGACAATGCAGAGCTCGTCTATCTCAGAATCACATCTCGGAAATATCCACCAGGGAGGGGGAAGTCATCAAAGGACAACCTCTTTTAAAACAGGCCGCCACATCTCATTTTCAGCAACTTTTTTAGGAGGATGGTTCTTTTAATGATGATCTCGCTGCTGACTTTTTTTCAAACATCCCTTCACTTGTCCTTGTAGATTTTAAATGTTGGGTTATTGAAGCCTTTTACTGAAAAAGAGATAGTGGAAGTCATATGGTCAATGGAGTAAGATAAAGCCCTTGTGCCAGATGGCTTCACCATCCACTTTTACAGATCTTGCTAGAATGTAATAAAACTCAATCACCTATGAATGATAAAAGCCTTCCAAAAGAAAGCCAAAGTGGGAAGGTGCACCAACTCCACCTTCCTTGCTTTAATCTCGAAAGAAGTTAACCCAGAGACTTTCAACAGGTTCTGGCCTATCTCACTCTGCAATGCCTCACACAAGATTCTCGCCAAACTCTTAGCCAATAAACTCAAGCCTCTGTTAGGGAATCTGATCTCCCCTCTTCAGGGCGGTTTTTTCAAAGGAAGGCACCTCATAGACAATGTGATCCAGGTGCAAGAAGCCGTCCACTCTAGCCACATTCAGAAGGAAAAAGGCATGCTCATCAAGTTGGATATGTCAAATTTTTTTGACCGGGTTAAACTCTCATTCCTTTATAAAATCCTTCTCTCTTTTGGTTTTAGTGCTGAGTTTGTCAACTTGATTAAAGCCTGCGCATATAGACCTTGGATAGCACCCCTGGTCAATGGCAGACCTGCTGATATCTTCCAAGCGACAAGAGGGCTCCGCCAAGAGTGCCCATTGTCACCCTTTCTTTATATCTTGTTGGAATAATCCCTAAGCAGAAAGCTAACAGTTGAAAGGGAAGTAGGCGTTATCCCAGGAATTAAGGCAACAAGAGGTGTGGATCCTATAAATCATGCCCTCTTTGCAAATGACTCTCTCCTCTTGGGAGGGGCCTCGATTAAGATAGCAAGGGATTTCAATGAAATTCTTCAACATTTCTGCTTAATTACAGGGGCCTTGATCAATAAAAGAAAAAGTGTTGTCTACGGTTGGAATGTGGATCATCAAACTATCCTTGGAACCACTTGCTCCTCGAGATTCCTTGGGCATGACAAATGGGAAAAGATCAAATATCTAGGCCTTCCCTTAACCTTGGGACCAAGCCCTCCCTCCCTCTGGATCGAAGTAATTAGCAAGATAAAAGCAAAAATATCATATTGGGGAGGCCAATGGCTAACAAAGGCTAGGAAGCTGGTTTTGATAAAGGCAGTCCTCTCCGCCCTCACCATCTTTTAGTCTTCCCTCTTGATAGTGCCCAAGGCTATCACGGAATAGATCTCCAAGCTCCTTCGAGACTTTCTATGGAACGGGGGTAAGGGAAACCAAAACAAGTTACATCTGGTAAGATGGGATATCCTTAAAAGACCTCTCCCAGAAGGTGGGTTACAGATTGGATATCCAGGCCTGGAAAATTTGGCTCTTGGTGGAAAAATCATATGGTAGTTGTATGCAAAAAAAAAAATCTGTCAGCAAGATCCTCTGGATGAAATACCTAAAGGGAGGCTCCTTGAGAAACCTTACAACAACATCTACTCCAACAGGAACATCAATTTGGAATTTAAGCAGAATATGCATTGATCACTTACAACAACATTTATACAAAATCTCGGGCAATGGTCTGAGAACCTTACTATGGGAGGATACTATTCAAGTAAATGCCCCTTTGGCCTCCCTAAATTCCTGCAACAAGTTAAAGATATGGATAGTAAACAAAGGTCTCCTCGAGCTTGCAGACATTTGCTCTTGGGACAGAAAAATGAATTGGGAAGGATGGACTTTTCTAGGGGTCCCAAAACCTCTTCACGCTCAAAAAACTTGTTGTATACATCTCTCTCTGGCCTCACCCCTGTTCACTGCTCATCTAAGGTCAAATGGGGGTGGGGAAGAACATGAATTTACATAACAACTCAAGTTTTCTCCTCTTTACAATCTATTCATGCCCCTGCACTGACATCGAAGCTCTGGAAATCAGTTTGGTCCCCCTTCAGCCTACTAAAGGTGAATTTCTTCACATGGTTACTCATGCATAGAAAGGCACTAATAGGTGAAAATCTAAACAAAAGAGGGTTCCACGGCCCCTTTAGATGCTGCTGAAACCTCTAATCATTTACTGGTTGACTGCGATTTCACACAAGCAGTCCAGAATTTTGATCCTTCACAGTCTTAGTGCTCCCTCCCCCTCCCAAACATCTGTCGTTTCTCTTTACATCTCCTGGACAGACCAAAATCCAAAGAAAAAATCTAAAAACGCAGTCTGGAACAACATTTGGCAAGCTATTCCAAAATGCCTTTGGTGGAAAGTGTGGTTGGCTAGAAATGATTGTGTTTGCAACAACAGGCTTCTGAATTCAGTGGTAGTGGCGGTTAAAGTGAAAGCCCTCTTGCTGGAAATTGCATGTAAATCAACTCATGCCTCCTCTTTACCTTCAGAAGCTTCTGCGAGGCTGGGATCCTACTCGACAGGAGAGAGGAACGATTCAGTCAGCAAACCGTTGAATGCTCCTTCTTGGCGCTTGCGACTCACTGAAGGTGACTTTCACATGTGGTGGCAGGGGACCTCAAAAGCCATGATCTTCTTTGATGGAGAGTACAAGGGGAACCTAGGAACTACAGGTGCAAGGGGGTTTGATCCTTTCCCCAGATAGATCGAGTGAAACCGGCTTCTGTGGGGGCCTAGGCACTAGCTCAAACAATCAAGCAGAGAGTTACAGTCTCTTAAAAGATTGTTAGATTACGAAGGAACTAGGTTATAAAATAATTCAAATTTTTGAAGACTCAGAGCTTCTGATTAAACTTTTGAACTCCAAAGATCATTTTTGTAATCCTGCATTAAACAAAACTCTACAGTGAATCCAAAAAACTTTGAAAGATTTTGATAGAGTTAACTCTTACCACATTCTGCGGAATTTAAACAAGCAAGCAGACTCTCTGGAAAATAAAGGTTGTCTGCTACCTCAAGGAAACCTTAGTCTCAATGGAGGACCCTGCTCACTTCATCCTCTGCCTTAACAAGCTACAGCAGGCAGATCTGCGTTCATTGGCCTCAACACTCAGATTGAGCATTGTACTCAGAATTTTGAAATAAAACCTAGATGCGAAGGAGATGTTCATTTCAGGGCTCTCTAGAGAGATGTCAGGCTTCCAACCATCTGTGTTGTGCAAACCTCTAGCCACCAACCTCTTTCCCCCTCTAGCGACCGATTCTGCCTCTCTACCTCCCCACCATCAGCACCTCTCCTCCCTGTCTGTCACACTCAAGAACGCCAAGCAGCAAGCAGAAGGAACAGTAAGCAGTCGCAGCCAATAGAAGGAACATCACAACAACAGAAGAAACAACACAACAACAGAAGGAACATCAAAACAACAGAAGGAACAGCCGCAGCGAACAAAAGGAACAAAAAGCATAAGGAACAACACAACAACAGAAGGAACAACAAGCAAAAGGAACAGTCGCATCCAACAGAAGGAACAACACAACAATAGAAGGAACATCGAACAGAAGGAACAACAAGCAACCCAAGGGGAAAAAGAAGGAAGCAAACCAAATGGAATTCAAGACAAGAATAATCAGCCCTCTCAGGAGTGGTCAGTCTACAAACCATGAAAAAATACCAAAGAACCAATGTTATGTAAATTTGCTTTACTAGTAGGACAATATGTTAGACAGTATTCAAGAATAGCAACAGAAATCTATGAATTTTTTAATATAAACACAGGAGAAGGGACTGCGTTCCTAGCACATTCTCACGGCTTAGTTTCTACTTATGCTACAATTGATTATAATAAGAGCTTGCTCCATCACAACTTTTGGTAATATATCCACTATCAGATCTTGTTAAAAAAATATATATCTACATGTAACGTAATAGAAACTACATATTAGGGAAGCATGGGTAACATAATAGCATAGTTGATACTGGAGTTCTTAATTCACAAGAAACATAATTGATTTTTTAGTTTTTAATTTGTAAGAAATATAAGTGGAATGTAAGAAAAAAATATGCAACAACTAAACTATTGCATAACACAATAGAGTAATTATTTTTGCATAATTCTCATCATCATAGATCTTGGTGTAAAGATTTAGATTACACTCTTCATTAGGCTATCCTAATAATTTTATGAGTAGTTCTTATATCATTCATGATTTAGGTTCATTTAGTTTTGTGTAAATTAGCTACACAAAATCATTAAGATAAGATCATAAAGTTTCAGTTCTTATAAATTCATACATAAATTGAATTAAATTAGTTTGTAATCACTTGGTTCATGTTAATAATTAAAAAAGATATTTTTGCAAATTTTTATAGCAGGGACTATGCTACCATGTAACCTTTGTTAAAAGTGGTTTTCATGATGATGATGATTAATGTTTAGGTAATAATAAATATTTTTTTATTAATGGTTGTTAAATTTTATATGAGTAAATGTTTATATAAATTTTAGTTGATTTGGTTAAAAGATTTACTAGATATGTCTTAATCATATGTGTTTAAAAGTGGGTTTAAATGATAAAGAATTTGATTTTGATGAAAGAAATGTTAAGAAGTTATATATATATATATATATAACTATAAATATATATATATAGGTAAATGAATGATAATAAGATCTATTTTGGTTTTTAATTTATTAAAGTTTATTTGCAAATCACTTGATATTTAAGTCATCAAAATTATTTAAATATTACTTAGATATCATACTCTATACCAACCAATATTCATGCTTAAATTTAACCTTGTGAAATTTAAAATTGATAATCTTTTCACCATAAAATATTTTAACGTAATATCCTTTCAGCAACACCCAATAAATTATAAATCATATATATGAATTTAATTAAAAGTGCAATTCCTTATGATATCTTGTTAAGTGAAACAGGGACTGCTCCTATTGAAGCAATTGCTATGGTGCGAGTCATAATGTATTTAAAAAAATTGAGCAAATGGAAGAGGGTAGATGGCCTAAGGTTGTCTTTAATGATAGATTATGCAAGAGCAAAAGAACTTGGATGGAGGAAAATAACAAATGGTTTAGTAAATGGGGTATTTGCTTAAACACGTGTCCAATAAACAACAAAGAGATAAAATCTTTTATTATGGAAAAGTTCCACAAACGTACTTGGGATAAGGAGCTAGGAAGAAAGAAAAAATATTATATTGAAGTGTTTAATCCCACTCATAATCATCAACCAAAAGCATACATAGAGGCCAATATCTCTTGGAGAGCCAAAATTCTTATTCTTCAATTAAGGACTAATTCTCATCAACTCCATTGTGAAACAGGGCGCTGGAAAAGGCCAAAGGAAGTGTGGAAGGAAAGGGTATGTATTTTTTGTTCTTCCGGAAAAGTGGAAACAGAAAAACATTTCATTTTAGAATGTGAGGCCTTCAAAGACAACAGGGAAGTTATGCAGATATTCTGGCAGCTATCTCTTGGGATATTCTATTTAGCGAGGGGTTTGTCGAGAAGCTGGGAACATTTATTGTGAAGCTTCACAGAAAAAGGGCCGAATACATCAAGTAGATGAAGAAGCAATCTATCCCATAAGCTATCTTTAGCCTCGTGGACATTAAAATAATTTCTTTCTTTCTTTCTTCATATTTATATCATTTTAATGAAAGATATACTAAATATCAGTGTTAATTATTGTAATATCCATAGTTAGCGTACATTGCATACTTAATTATTAACATGGAATAAACTCGATTTATGAATACCATGAGATAGTTAGGGTTCGGTATGGTGAAACTATCGGAGAGTAATTGTTTTTCTTACATGAAGAGATGATATTGATATAAGGAGAATAGGCGTATTAGTTTTTTACCTCAGAGAATGGTCGTTGCTATCATAGGCCAAATCACGAAAACACAATAAAACTACATCTTGGAAATTTCCTTTTTATTTCTATCTCTAGGCTCGGAAAAAGAGGAATAATCGTTTTTGGGAGGTTTTTGAGAATTTGTTCAACAGTTGACGACTATGGAGAATTAATCATTCTAGCATACATTGAGAATGATTGTTATGTCCCGGATGCAAGTGCTCATCACAGTTAATAGGTTGGCGGTAGAACGGGATGGCAAGTGGCCTTGCCACATAGCCCTCCGTAATCTTGCACATCAATCCATAAAATGTATTAACATTGGCCATAAATGGCAATTAAGCTGGCACTATCTTCAAACCGCCTGCATCTACCCGCCTCGGCTCAGCTCAATGGTGACTTCTGGTAATATTAACTCCACTGCCCCAATCTCTAATCCCCTGCCTCTGTAATTCCAATGTCCTTTGGCAGCAGCGGAACCTAGCTCTCGCACTGCTATGGGCAGGCACTGCAGCATCCTTTGCTACATTAATCTCGGCCTGGGCATTCATTTTACTCAAATCTTGGTCTGCAATTTCATCTTCCACCCCGTGTCTGCAATTAATACTTCCTTTGAGCCGACCTCTGAACCTATTGCACCCTCTCATCACTCTGAGTCGTCTCCCTGTAGACATCCTCCTACCCCTGGTGTCAATATGCCCAGAACTTGTCATAGAATGCGTAGTCGAAGAGGGGGCAACAGAGGTAGATTGACTCGCTCTCCTCTATCTTCAACCTCTAACACCTCCTCCCCTTCGGCTCAACTGACTTCAGACCATTACCCAAATACTTGCAGTGGCAGAGGCCACTCACGACCTCTCCGCCTCCAACCGACGCATTCTAACTCGCCACCCAGTGAAACTCCCTCAAGTCCACAGCCGCCCCTCTACACAGCCCAATTCATCTACCATTGTTCCCTGAACCAGCCCATCATAATTGCCACCATCTCCATTATCTTCCACAAGGAGGAGCCAACCACAGAAGGTGAACGTCATACCAGCGCTGAGACATCCAGGGTCGAGGGGAGCACACACTGCGCAAAGGCGAAGCAGTACACTCCTCCGGACAAGCAAACTAAGGAGGAGAAGAACCATGACCATCAAGCAGAAGACGACATGGATCCTTACAAACGTTTTGTTGTGGAGGAACACCCAGAGCAGCGGGAAGATGACACAGGAGCAACACAGCAGGTAGAAGACGACATGGATGAATACAGGTGTTTCATTGCTAACAAACACCCGTCGCTACCGCATAACACCTGACTTGCCAGCATGAAACCTGACCGGCCACACAACTTGCCACGTGTCTTCGAGTCTCAGGTTTCAGGAGTTATGATATCTGGTTTTTTCGAGGTTTTTAGGAAAACTTGTTGTCATATGGTTAAATACTATGCGTAATTTTTTGTTTCCCCTGCGTGGGCAACAAGATAACACCTGCAATTTTATTTTTGAACTAGACTGGTTTCCCATTATGGGCAGTCCAGACCTTGTTTTACTGGTTTCTGCCCTAAATCATGGCACGGACATGCAAAGGCCAAAGCCTTAGTGTACCATTATGTTTCAGTAATAGATTTTAGCATAATTTAGAAGAAGAAAAAAATGATTGTTATGACAAATTAATTGAAGAAAAATATGAATGTGGATGTAAAGAAAGAAATGATTAATTTCTTAATTTTTTAAAAGAATTGTATATTATATTTAAAAATTAAAAAAATTAACGAAAGAAGTTAAAGAGTGTAATTTGTGAAATATTTTTATGGTTGGTGAAAAATTAAAGAGAAAAGTTAATTAGATTAATTTTCTTGAAAGGGTTTTTATGAATTTGTATGTAAAGATTACTTTTGTTGTTTATTTAAAAACTACAAGGGTTTGAGTGCATAAAGGTTGTCTAGGAATTTATGCATGAATAGATGAAAAAAAAAAAAAAACTTTTAAAAGATGCTTATGAATCTTGTCCATACAAGAATAAAAACGCATGCTTGTATCTTGAAAGAATTATGTGCATTGAAAGAAGGGAGATTGTATTTAGTTATTGTGATATAGAAAATATGTTTTTGAATGTATATAAAGAAAGTTATTATGTTAATTTTCTTGGAAAGAATAGTCTCTTGAAAATATTTTCGGTTTTAATTATTGTGATATAGAAAATATGTTTTTGAATGTATATAAAGAAAGTTATTATGTTAATTTTCTTGGAAAGAATAGTCTCCTGAAAATATTTCCGGGCTTAATTATTGTGATATAGAAAATATGTTTTTGAATTTATATAAAGAGAGTTATTATCTTAATTTTCTTGGAAAGAATAGTCTCTTGAAAATATATTGAGGCTAGACAAATTGTTAATTTTTTTATTTAGGTGCATAAATGTTTTTGAATGTATATAAAGAAAGTTATTATGTTAATTTTCTTGGAAATAATACTCTCTTGAAAATATTTTCGGGCTAAATAAATTGTTAATTTCTTGATTTAGGTGCATAAATGTTTTTGAATGTATATAAAGAAAGTTATTATGTTAATTTTCTTGGAAATAATACTCTTAAAAATATTTTCGTGCTAGATAAATTGTTAATTTTTTTATTTAGGTGCATAAAAGGTTAAGTTATCCTTCTAGTTTTTATGCATAAATGATAGTTACTTATGTTAATTTTTTGAAAATGAATCATGAGAAACTTGCATTTAATATTGTCTTCCTTTGGAAGAAGTATGTAATTGTTTACATGAAAATAATAGCTAATGATGGTAGAATTATAGAGAAGGGAATATGTGTTGAGTACACTAAAGAAGAGCTATTATGATAAGTTCTTGCATGCACAAAGAATATTCATGGTGTTATAAAGATATCTTCTTTGTTGGATAGAAGTTGAGCTATATTTCTTTATAAAAATTATATGTCGTTACTTTTATGCTCTCATAACTATTATTTTAAGTTTATTTTGGAATTTAATGTATATGCATGCAAGACTTATGTTAGCATTCGTTTGGAATAATATACATTTGCAACGTGTTGTGTTAAGCCTACGTTGGAAAATATCATTTATGAAAGTATATGCATTTGCATGAGTATGAGTAACATCCATTACGTTAACTTCCTTGCATGCATCAAAAGTAATAGCTAAAGGGCTAGTTCTTTTGTTAAATTTAAAGTAACTTGAATGCACGATGTGTTAGTTTCCTTTAAAGGGATTTTTGGGCAGTCATAGTGATTTGTCTTGTACGAATGTGTGTCTGTGCGAGAAGGGTCGTAGCAATGTGGGGTTTATTTTGACATGCTTGATAATTATTTTCATTCATTTAATGCATGAGTAGTGACGTTAGAAGAAGCATGTTGTGATATTATGTTTACATCTCATCTATGCACGTGAATAGATGTTCAAGGATCACTTTTAAATATTGATTATTGGTTTATTAATGTTTTATGTAATCATGATATCAAAACTTATTGACGACAACAATGACAGGAAATGATCGTGCCTTGTGAAAGGATAGATTACGTTTAACATTGTGATAGGTAAAGAATTAATGGTCCATGCAGATGAGAGTGAGCTGCAGGATGGTCCACTGATGGAACAACCAGGCCACAAAGATATAAAGATTGAATATTTATGGGTAAATGATATCAAGATGATTGTAATAGCTTTTAGCTAGATACTTTGTATTAAAATGACATTTCATTGTAATATTTTATGACAATGATTAAGGGATGGACTCCCTTATAAGCCATTGAGAGAGGGGTGAACATCCTCACGAGCATTTAATAATAAAATTAAATGTTTGTTGATTTTCACTCTATGGGTGTTCAATGATATGATTGTTTATTGTGCCAATTTGATGATGTTGGTTCCTTGCATGATGTGATGTTTATAATATCATGTGATTAACTAATCAATTTAAAAGAATCATGAAAATGATGCAAGGTGACATCAGAGAGTTTATGTTAATAAGCTACAACAGTGCTTGTTATTAGTTATGTAACTTACTCTATGTGGTGATGAAAATTTTATCTAATGACCCATGAGTAAATTATATAAAAAAAATCTAACTCCATACAAAATTATGGGAAAAAAATATTACAATTAACATATAGAAACATAATTTTTTATTAACAATAACTTAAATAATAAAATCTTTTATACCAGAGGTAAATTAAAAGGTCTAAATTATAATAAGATTTGGATTCTCTCAATTATAATACTTGTTTGGTGATTCATGAAAATGCATACCAAGAATGTTATCATTATTCTATAAAAACATAAACCTTTATTAAATTATCCAATAGAAACATAAACTTTTATTAAAAATAACTTAAATTAAATTTTCTAAATGATAAATTATAATAGGATTTGGATTCTCTCAATTATAATACTATTCGATGATTCATGAAAATGCATACCGTCTCAAAAATGCATGCCTTGGTTGCCTTACAAAAATTTAAATTTAAGTGATGTTAATGCAACAATCATGCTTTTAATAATCTATATAATATTGGTTATTATATACATTATTTAGCTATTCTTTTATTTAAAATGTAAAATAATCTTTTATTATTATATTGCTAATTTAGTATTATTTATTAAAAAATAATAATTATCAATTTTATTTTTAAATTCATTATTTTTTGTTATTAAAAATTTAATTATATTATAAAATCTTAATTAATTATACATCAAAATAATTTTAAAATCTAATTATTAATTCAACAAACTATTAATTACCAATCAATAAGCAAGATTCCTTATGATCCTGCGAGCTGCTTCTCGCTATCTTAGAGCGATCAAAGTTTATAACTAATTACGGTTCAAATGACCTATAAAATTGAAATGTCCTTACAAAATATTATCTTCAAATATATTTATTTATTTTTAAAAAGTATTTATCTAATTAAATTAATGAGATTTTGTGAATTTTTTATGATCTTAATTATATTTATTTTTAAAAAGTATTTATCTAATTAAATAATGAGATGTTATGAATTTTTTTTATTTTTTGGTTAAATTTTCTATGTCCTCTAGAAGTGACTACACCTCTAAGTTTTGGTTTGGGATGGTGATTTGAATGTGGTTTTATTTCATCTATTTTCTATCAATTTGGTTTTATATTTTAATTTTAAAGTTGTTGTTTTAGGTTGGTTTTCTTTTATGAATTTGTTTATTTTGGAGGGTGTTATATTTTAGTTTTTAAAATTATTTCTTTAGTTTATTTTTATTTTATGAATTTGCTTATTTTGGAGGATCTTAGGATAGAAGGGTTGTGGGTTATGCTTCTTGAATTGGGTATAAAATAATAATGGAAGTGGGGGAAATCGATCCAAACATTGGACCAAATGCAATAAATTCATGGCTAACTATTGTTGTCACGAGGATTGTTCTATAGTATGTAAAATTCTAGACCTTAGAAGGGATGTGTGGTGTTGTGAGTGTCACATATGTGAAGTGAAGGATGCACTTGTTCTCTATGATTGAAAATGGGAAAGATGGAAGGAGGAAGTGAAATTTGAATCCTAGTTTCAAGTCCAAGATGTGCTAGGTGCATCTAATCAATTGAAAGCTAGTAAAGATAAAGAATTTATTTTTCTCAAATTTTATAGGAAAATCCAATAAAAGCTATTTAATCTTGGAAAAAATTGATTCTTTATTAGATTGAGTCTTAAAACATAGCTATTAGATCACACTCTCTTAAGGGAACCTTCTAGTCCTCATCTCATCTTCCTAATTAGTTTGGCTCTTTCCAAAATGTTCTTTGTAAGGTGATGGAGGAAGAAATAATGTAGAAAGGAAAAAGGTTGAATTGAAGCATGAAGATGGAGTTAGTTGATTATAAAACCAAGTTTTAAATTGGTTTCAAACAAGAATTTCTCAATGAAATGATTTCATCTAAAACTTGTTACCAATATATTTTCTAAAATAAAATAACTAGGCTATCCTGGCCTAGGCTCAACCTAGTTAAAAAAAAGGTTTTCCAAGATAATATTATTAGCTCAATTTATTAAATAATGTTTATATTTATACCTTTGAGACAATAATGAGAAAATAGTTATTGCACATCAATGTTGAGATTTATATTAACTTGTTATGTGATTTAGTTGTAGCCAATTTTTAATAGAATCTCTCCCTGTCTCTCTATAACTATAACACACTCCTCCCACATTTACCCAAGTAATTGGCTAATCAGGGTAAACATGTGACGAGAAGTTACTATGATATGATTCGACCTCCTAAGTCGCATTAAGGAAGTGTAACCGATGGAAACACACCATACAGATCTTCCACATCAACAACAAGACTCTCATGAACCATCCCAACCTCTCAGATAACCAACCCCTGAGTCCCACTGAGTTTTAAAACCAATTAACCCTTGGACACTCCCATGATATGGGCATGCCTACA
>APFE030194787.1:0-14534 GCA_000404065.3 Pinus taeda | reverse complement strand
ATATGACGGTAGAAGTTATGTTTAATTTAGTGTTTTTTTCCTAGAAGGAAACCCCTCGCTATATATGAGGGAATTGTATTGCATCTATGTAGCTCTATATTTTGAGTGAGAAAGAGAGAGGAGATTGTGTGAGAGAAAAAAGGGAATTACAATGGATTTTTTGTAGCTTGTATCTCTTCACTTTGCTAGATAATATAAAAGGAAGGATTGGCTGTTTCTCCATGGACATAACCCAAATTGGGTGAACCACGTATATATGTGTGTCTCTTGTTTTGTGTGTTTTCTGTGTTTGTATTTATGCAATATATTTTATGTATTCCATTGCTCTCTAATATATAATTTCTAACAATAGAAAAAAAAAAAAACATTACATCTACAATACTATTATTTCCATAAACGAGAAACAATAAACAGGACACTGGATGTGATGGTTGCATTTCAAATATCTCTCAACACCGTGATGGAATGAATTCTTGAAGAAGTAAATACAAAAAAGTCACATGTATTCTTTCATATCTATGCTTACAAACTTTGATCTATCTATCAGGATTTCACTCAAGATTTTCACAATGCCTTAATAAACACTAAATGTACATAAAAACAAGAATTAGTGTGAAGGAATGTTTAGTATATGCTATATTTATTATATTGTGATTGCAATTAAAACTAACAGATCCACCTAAAGTATCGTTGGTGAGTGTTGATAGGTATCAACAACAGAAGTTAAATCAGTTCCATCTAGGGAATGGATGGTGAAGTCTCTGGGTGTGGACCGACTCCAGCTCCATTATACTTCTCGGCGTGGATTTTCTCAACTACTTGGCCAAGCTTGACCATGTCCTTGCGCTTTGGGACAACCATACAATGGCTGAAATAGTTAGCAGTTCCTTCTTCCTCTTGTTGGAATAGTTGGTACTTCGTCTTAAGAACACATCTGTGGAATGGGTTGTAGGATAATAGTTAACAATAAGATGAATTCATTGTTGAATGTTGGGGACTCAAAAGGAAGACAATGATTTGATGTATCCCGCTATTTAATCATGTATGTCCCATCCAATTCCATAATAATACACATATCAATGTAACAAGCCTTTGGCTCCCTCCCATTCCATCTTTCTCCTTTTTCTATGCAAGAAGTCTTTGTTAATTTTACCATTGTAAAATAAACTAAAATAAAGGTCTATGCTCCTGCCTTATGGTGTTTCTTTGCGACATATGGTGGAACTGCTAGTTAACAAAATATCATATGAGCAAGTTTCATTTGAAATGAGTTATGGTTTTTTCGGCACGTGATATCGAAAATACATCGCTCTAGTCCATGGTATTGTACATACCCTATTTATAGATTAAGAAACTCCATAATAAAGTGGATCTAAATCTTCATGGATAAAAATCTTTTTCCATTCTTTCTGAAATGAATATATGTTCATCTTATAATCATAATGATAATAATAATAATGTTAATTTCATAAAATTTGAAATTTTAGCAACCTATGATGTATGATGAAGTAAATGTTTTGGTCTTTATTATGGATTGATAATTACTAACATTCACTAACCATTTAATTTATATAATTGTGCTAGTATGTAAATTTCTATTCAAAATGTGTTATTTTTTTTTAATATTGATAATTTAAATAAATTTTAAATATTTTAAAGCTACTTTAATACTAAAGGTTTTAAATATTTGAAAATACATTTTATAGTGAATTACTCGTGTGTTTACCTCTTTTTGCTAATCATATGGGGAGTGAGATAATTTATCTTATTTTGGTTATTGGGTTTGTGTGTTTAGTATAGAGTTTTCTCTTCAAAATAACATGCACACTTTACTTTGTATGGTTTGAATTGTAGAAACAATTTTCATTGTTTTTTTCTTATTGCTTCGCCTTGCTCTTTTATTTGTTGTTGCAATTTTAGATATATTTTCTTAGTTTATTTATAATTTTTATACAATATTGAACTAAAAGTTTATCCTAGGAGACTAGAAAAAAAATTCATAGTTAAAAGAATGTATTCCTTAGACGAAACTATTCTCCAAATTTGCATCCTTGTATTTTCCAAACAACTAACACACGTTTCAAGGCATGGGACAATGAGCAAGTATTTCTGGTACCAAAACATGTTCTTAATACAGGCTCAGTTGAAAGGATGTTGGTAGGAGGACTTTCATCACAACAAGCGACATCAACACAAATATCATTAGCAAGGGAACATATTTAGGTATTTTCCTCTTAATAAATCTTCCTTTGTCCCTAAATCATAAATGGAGAAATAACCTAGGAGTTTTGAAAATGTGGTAAGAAAGAAAAAATCCAGGAAAAAGCCCTCCTTGGATGTTGATTTCATTGGAAAATATCATGTAATTGAAATGAAATGTTATCCAAGAAGATGGTGGAAAAATTAAGCAAGGTTACCAATAATCCTAAGGAGTAATCCCACTAGTTATAAGAAACATGGGAAAGAATGATATAATGAATGAAGTGAAGAAACAATAATGGTGGAGACAATAAAGACACATAAATGGATTAATACGTTAGGGACCTAACAAACTTAGAGGAATGTGAAGATATGGATCTTAGCAAGCTTGATTCACAATATTTAGTATTAGAATGGGATGGGAAATAGACTGAGTCAATATTGAATCAATAAATTTAAATTTTGACAAAAGCCTTGATAAGAAAAGGATAATTTTAGGAATAAAAATTATAATGTAAGCATCACTAGTCTATCTCTTTAGCAGTTGAAACTAAAACACTAAAATAATTATAAAAATAGTAAAATAGAATAAAAGGTTGTATAAAGAAGAACTAAGAAACTTCTACAAGAGTTGAGAGAAATGCCAGTCAATTTAAGAATAATGGCATTGATGATGAACATGTTCCACCCCACCCGCTCAAATTCCCAAAGAATATACAATCATAAATTATCAGACGAATGAATGAAAAAAACAAATATTTATTAAAAATAAAATTCTGAAAGAAAAGCCAACTATGGCTATTCTATAGGAAACAAAGTGCTCATTTGATATGCTGTCTAAAATTGATACTACTTGTTCAATAAACTATAGCTCAATAATATTAGATGTACATGAGGCATCAAGGGGAATTACTTTATTATACATCCACCATGAGATTATGCTTTCAAACACTTTTTCCACTCAAAGATTTGTCACAGTAAAGTATCAACTAATATGGTTGACATAAATGGGCTTCATTTCCATTGTTTATGGACCCAATCTAACTAGGAATATATGTTTTTCTTTTTTCATAGTATTCAACCCATCCCTTATATTATAGGACATGGTTACCCATTTGTGGAACAATATTTATGGTTGAATCCTTGGATGAAAATAGGGGAGGTTGATACGGATCTCGGCGTCTAAGATTTAGAAACCATAAATGCTTACAAAGAGTAGGAGAGAGAAAATACAAATATGCTTTGAAACAATTCTTATAAAAACTTTAAATAGAAAATACACACAATAAATACGTAACAATATGTGAAAATAAAATAATTCTTTATTAAATGGAGAAATCATTTATCCTAGATTTTGAAGGACATATTTGTCCTTTTACAAGGTGACGCCCATTATTTATGGTATTCTAGGTGCCTTCTTGAGTTACAACTTACAATACCATGGGTAAATACCATGTGTGGATACTACTTTCCATTAGGATCAAGTTTTTTCCCTTAGGAAGAAATGGTTCCCATTGTGTCAAGTTCCCTTGTGAGAAGCTTTTGTTTAATATGAGCCAATGAATATAAGGGTTTTGCGTGGTTGACCCATAATCATGGTGAGAAAAGGTCAAAGGATATAGTATCCTATAATGCTTATGGGCTAACTTTGATATTGATAGTGTCTAGCCTAGAAAATGAACATCAATGGAAAGGGTGTTTTGTAGTTGATCCATAAACATTGGTTTGTAGGTGACCCACAACTGTCACAAATGAAGGTCAAGAGGTATTGATACCCCATGAAACTTGTGGGCCAACTCTGATACAAATAGTGTATGGATAGGCCCTAGATGGTAAAATCTCCATTGACATGGGTCTATGATGGAAGTTTCCCCTAGAAGGTTATAGTTAGAAATGTCTTCATCTTGTTGTGTATGATGTCAAAAGTTTTCACCCAACTAGTACCAATGACAAAATCCTTCTGTTGGAGGGGGTCAAGAATGATAATCTTCCATTGGAATGGGCTACAAAAAAAATATTCCATTGAGAAGGGACAATATCGTAAGTATTCGATTGGAAAAGGATTTGGAAATGGAAAACCTTTGAAATCTTACATAGGTGAGGGGTTTGGAAACATCAAAAATATTCCAATGGAATTCTTAGTGTTGTGCGTAGAGATCCAAAATATTCCACTCATTTTGGATGTGATTTGAAAGTTGACCTAAAATATTCAACATGTATTAGCTACAGTATGAAGAAGTAAGAGGCTCTTCACTCTCGGATCTCATGGATAGGCAGTGGGCAACACATCATTGGTAGAATATATACATGAACCAAATGCATGGATCATTTTCTGGAACCCTGCCACATGACATCCATAACTTTCATTACCCCTATTATGGAGCACAAACTCACCATGCACTATGGCCAGCATTTTTTGTTTTGTGAACATGTATTTCTATGAAAGAATTTTAACCTCTTGAAACATGTGGGTGGTGGCTAAAATCTTGGATGGTATGATATGAAATATAATGAATCCATTCACACCATTTCCTATGACATTCATGGAGACTATGACGTCACTCATGTTGATGTAATTGTAACCTTAAAAGCTATAAATCCTTGGATTTTATATTCTTGAGAGGTGAGAGAGGGACCCTGTGCTTAGCATAGTGGTCACCCTTTTGCCAGGTATCTTGGCAAGAAAAGGGCCAGTTTGAATGTTGGGGAGAACCATGAGCACTCTAGAGGCTTGACAGGTAGTGAGCCAAGCATAGGCCCTATCCATGGTATCCTCCACATCATTATAATGTTCAACATTGTAGTCTAGGGTGTGGGGAATGATTAGAAAATAGAAGAAAATCCTAGATTATTTGTGCATCTTCTCCTCCCAAGCATATGTTACGTATCCATCCTTAATTTATGCATGGCTATAATCTCTCGATTCTTGGTGGGTGAGGTAGTATTTCATGGTGGAATCAATAAAGGAAACAACATAATGAGGTTTATTGAGGTCTTTGAGCATGTACCATTTCTTCTTTGGAGAACCATCTTTAAGAAATATGTAGGCTTGTAGCTTGGCCATGAGGCCATGGCTCCACCAGATTAGAACCTAGACTAGTGTTTTTTTCTTACAAAAAAACTTATGCAATCCATTCTTTCCATTATCGAAGGGCACATAAAGATTAACATCAATTCCAATCTACAATTACTCCACCACATATCTTGTTTGGGGCATGTCATCATTATGTTACTCCATCTTAGAGCTTCCTACAACCCTTCTAATGACAACCAGAACCATGGGGTTTGATCCTTTTCCCCTTACTGATGATTTGAGGAAATAAAAGGCACAACCCTCGCCAAGGAGAAAATTTAATCTTCCATCTAAATAATAACTAGAATCTCATAGCAATGGCTTAGACATACATTTATTATATCAGCCTGGCTCTCATACCACATATCTAGATCATAAGGGATATGATCTAGGAACAATCAATAATGAAAGAAAGTAGGAGAGAAAGAATATAAATATGCCATGCAACTATTCTTAGAAAAACCTTGAAGAAAAAATACACACACTGAATACCTAACTATATATGAAAAAAATATAATTCTTTATTATATGGATAAATCATTTACCCTACAATGTGAAGGAACCATTTGTCATTTTACCAAGTTAGGCCTTTTATTTATAGTATTCTCGTTGGATTCTTGAGTTACAATAGCATAGGTGGATACTGTGGATGGATACCATGGGTGGATTCCACTTTCTATTCAAATCATGGGTATGAGATGACCAGATGTAGATTTGTGGTTTTTTGAAGTCAGTAATTGAAGCCTAATTTTAGTTGAAATTGAAAAATCCAATGAAACTCACACCCAGGACAATAGAAGAGGGGTCCTTCATCACATAAGCTCTAAACTAGATGAATTTCCTTTTCAGAATATTTAATGATCATAAGGCCAATAATTTTCTTGGAAGCATGGGCTTGAATCGTTGACCAATAAGTTTGAAACTAGATTAGACATGAATCCCAAAAATTATTGATTTAATTTTGAAGCGTTTTAGCTCAATAATCCATATGTCTAGCAGAATTTAGCTAAATAGTGGAAAGAAGCTCCAATGAGAAAATGTACCACAACATATCACTTCTAGCAAAATTTAAATCACGTCAGATTATCTATGACAATGAAATAAAGATGAATTCAAATATATTTTTGAATTGTAGAAGTATTTGATTGAGCAAAATGGAGCATGTTTAGTGTAATATCATCCTCAAAGTTAGAACAAGCGAACTTATTTCCAATGGCTTCTTCTTGATCTTCGTAAATGGGTCACCCTCAACATTCATTCCACCTTGTGGAGTCATACAAGGGGGCCCATTAACCCACACTTTTTTTCTAATTGAATAAGTATTGAGTTGAAGTAGTAAGGGTATGGCACCATAAAAAAAGACTAAGGGTATGAAACTTCATGGGTATGATAGAATTGCATCTGATCAACAATTTGTAGATTAACTCTTCTTGTGTTTGCACCAATTATAGGAAAATCTCTTGCCTTCGAATAGGTCCTTGAATACTTTATGGTAGCGTTTGGCACAAGTATAAACCATGGTAAGTTGCAAATAGTCCTCTTCAATTCTTTTATTATTATTCAATTACATATGTGGAAAGATCTTGGATATCAATGAATTTCCCTTCAGTCTAAATACGTGGTTGCTCTACTTGTTAAGAATTCCCTTTGGTATGCCTCATGGGAATATCTTCATATTTACTTAGTTCTTTTTTACATAATCCTTGTTATCGTCGTAAAATGATTGTATGATAAATTAACCATGTTATAGTTGAGATAACTGGTAACATTTTTGCATTTTGAAAACCAACCTGCAAAATTGTTAATCTCAAATGTATAGTTAAATTATTAATATCAAAAAAAGATTAACAAGTTTGACCATTTTAAACATTAAATCTATTGTTAATCAATTTTCCCATATTTGTAATTGGAAAATTTCTATTTTTATTTTGATTAATGACTTTTTACTTTCTAATTTGGATGTTAACGTGAAATAAACGTTAACCTACTCTAACAATGACACTCCCAACTTGAAAACGACCATCATCCATGTCAGCAATGTGGGAACCACGGGAGAAAGCATTTAAACAAAAATTTATGTGAGTAAAAGGTCGTGGAGCGTATCGGAGGTTATCGATGGCAGGTGCATAAAACGGCTATCATGTGAATTGAAAAATGCATAGCCGTTGTGGACACTATAAATAAGTAAATAAGGTCTGAACTTACGATCGAGAGAGCTGGTAGAAAAGCTGGTTGGTGCACATCTGCGTGGGAGTTGCTGCTTAACCACTTGGCATCCAGAGGGAGAATGCAGACCCATATATAGCGTGGGTGCCACTAAATGAATGTGAGGGGACTACATAGAATTTCGAAGGGATCCATGGAAATTTCTGTAAATTGTAGGATGCAGAGCGGGATCACATGGAGTAGGAGCATGGTGGTTCATTTCGTCCAGGTGATTGAGCATGGGATGGGAGTTCCAGAGTTATGGGTCCAGAGCCTAATCATGTGGTCCCCATCGTAAATTGCAGTATGTCGTCGATACTCTGCAAAATGAAGCGAATTGTCATAGTGAAGGAATCCTCAACCCTTGGACCAGTAGAAGGTACTTGCTATGGCAATTTGACCCTCCAATATTCTAACCCTCATTTGAAGAACCAACGAGAGAACACATGATGGAATTTCAAAAAAGGAGGCCGTCATATTCCATTTCTGTAAACACCCTCGGTTAATTAATGGTGTATATATATAGATTACCTCTATTCATTATAAATATATATAACGATTACCTCTAAATATATATATAATATATGAATGTACATGTGTTCTTATGTTCTTCAGTTTTGTTTAGAGGTGATACCTTTCACGTGTAGCAAAGCAGAATGCCAGTACAAAGCAAGACATAAACTGAGTGTAGCTACAGGGCAGAGCATCTTGGGTAGTGGGTTGATTTAGCATTGCACCTGGTTGATTTTTCTTTTTTCCTTTCTACTTTTTCTTTCTGATTTAGCAATGTCCAGCGTCTTTTTGCTTCTAGTTTTTTCGTCGGTTTTGGGTTTTATTTTTTTTTGGGATTTTGCTTTTGCTGTTTAGATAATGGTAATTTTTGTTTTTAACTTTTTTGTTTTGTCTTCGTTGATGTACTTCCCACATGTTGTGCAGTGGTTAAAAGAGGTATGTGCTATTTTTTTTGAGCTTTTATTGATTTTTTGGGTGCGTGTTAAAAGAGGTATGCACTATTTCTTTATCGTGGAGTTGCAAAAAGATGAGGACTGAAATTGGGACTACCTCGTAGAAAAGAAAAAAAGAGGACACCAGAAAAGCAACAGAAAAATATGATCGTGTTGTTGAGAGGAAGGAAATGGAGAAGGGTACATTCGTCGCGTAACAGGAAGATGATTGTTCAACTTGCCGAACCAACGAATTTCCACATTTGTTTGTTTGTTTGTACAACACTTATAAATCAAGGTCACGCCATCCCATTTAAAGCCTTCTTTATTGTTGCTTTATTGAGTTTCTTTTGTTCGTTTGAAAGATTTTGGAGGAGCTCCATAGGAGACGTTGGACTATGTCGTTAACATTTAACTTTGGAAGATAAATATTGGAGGTATTTTTCATATACTTTATATCTAGGTATGTTTTATACTTGCCTCTACTTTAGTTTCTAAAATATTTATGTTGTATTTTGTAGGACAAAGAAAGATTACAATACATAAATGAAATAAATAGTTAATAAATAGAGTAAAAGTATTTATTGATTATTTTTAATATAATTATTTCTTTTTTTTTTTCTCTCGTAATTAATTTATTCGTTTGTTCAATGTAATGTGATTTAATTTAGTTTTAAATAATATTTATTATTACATATTTAAATGATATTTTGCTTTTTGGGAGAAACAATATTGTAAGATATTTTATTGTATTCTTTTCAATATAAAATATATGTATTTTGGGCTTTTAAAATTTAAAGGGAAAAAGGTAGAGAGAGAGTGGAGGTATAGGAAAAGAAACGGAGGGAGGGAAAGACGAATAGAGGTAGAGAGACAATGAGAGGAAATGGTGAAGTAGAGAGCAGGGGAAGGAGAGAGTGGGAGAGAGGGGGACGGTGAGGGAGTGGTAAAGAAGAAAGTGGAGGAGGGAGGGAAGAGAGAGGGATAGAGGGAGGAAGAGTGGGAGTGGGAGTGAGGGTAGGAGAGAGAGGTAGGGAGGGAGGGAGAGTCAAGGAGGATGAGGGAGGGAGGGGGATGGGTGAAGGAGGAGATGGGAGAGGGAGGGAGAGACAAGGGAGAGAGGGAGAGAGAGGGAGGGGAAGGGAGAGATGGGGGAGCGAGAGGGAGCGAGAGAGAAAGGGGGGAGAAGGGAGAGAGGGGTGATAGGGGAGGAGAGAGAGAGAGGTGTGGGGACATGGGAGAGAGGGGGAGGAGAGTGGGGAGAGAGAGAGAGAGAGAGAGATAGAAGGTGGGGGAGAAGGTGTGGGAGAGAGAAGGGGGGAGATGGGAGGGCAATGAATTTGAATAGATATGCATGTTATCATTGATAACTATTTAGTAGATTGATAACAAGTTTATCTCTGGTTTGATCATGATTGTATTATGATAACTATTTCTTTAATGCAATTATACCACTTATTTTGAATTCATTTTATTTGAATTTAAAGGTATGTGTACCAAGATAACTACTTATCAATAGTTGAATGTATATATTTTTTCAAATTAGTACCAAGTACTGGAGGTATTTCCTTGGCTTATTATCTTGATTTTTATTCTAAATTCAAGTTGGTCGAAAGTTCAATATTTTTTCTCTAGGTTGAGAGGAGGACTAATCCTTCATTTAATCGAGTTAGATTTAATCTATCCTTTTGAATTATTTCATGATAGATTATATTGTATTTGCATTTAGATTTACATTTAGATTTAGTTCTTATCTTTTAGAAGTTTCCTTATGTAGGAGAAACTACATTGGTGGATTAGTTGAGCCCTTATGTCAGCTTAAGAACTACTTCATTGCAAGAATGCTAGAAGATGGTAAGTTAGATTGACTTTTCTTGTTGATAAGTTACTAGAAACACCAAAAAATGGGAGGGAGAGGGTAATTTGACCAATTTGAACTAGTCAGAATCACCATTTCAAAAGGATAAAGGCTTTGTTGGGACCATGACTAGGTGATCTCCCCATTTTTGATTTCAGTCATTTTTTTCCATGAAAAGGCTTGAAGGCTAGGATTAAGAAAACCCTAACTGATGCAAGGAAGCGAAGAAAAGAAACATGTTGATAATGAGGATGATGGGTTCGCAGATGGATTTCAATGATTCCTGCGAGGAGGAAAATATCAAGAGGGAGTTGATAATTCTTTGAAAAGGTAAGTACTTGTATATTTATTCCTTGATTATTACTGTTTTACAATTAGTTAGCCTCTTACCTTTATTTCTTTTGTTGGGTTATAATTTTTCTTCTAGGGCATCCTAGTGAGGATAAAAGGTATATCATGAAGGTTGACAAGGCTCTAGGAACAAATGGAAGCACTGGAAGAACGAGGCAAAATTTATGACAAGAGGGTTCTTTCAGGATCAATAATTTGTGTTGAAGAGAGAAATTGTACTAATCATACCTGATGACCAGAAGAGCTCCTAGATCAGAGGGAACAGGTAGGCCAACAAATTTAAGGAATTCTATGATGTAGGAAATTTTTTCGAAGACATGTAATTCGTGACTTCCAAGTGAATCTCAAGATGAAGTATGTGGAAGATGGAAGAAAAGAGAAGTAGAAAGAAATATTCATGAGGATTATCCGAGAAAGAGGGAGAGGACTATGTGGAGACTCCCGTTTCTAGGTACACTTATGTTACAACTAATTTTTTCGTGCTTCTATTATGTTTTCAAAATTACGTCAAGTGGATGTGGAGAACTCTTTCCTCAATGAAGTATTTGAGGAAGAAGAAGTGCACATAGAGCTACGCCAAGGATTTGAGGTACATGAGAGGGAATCTCATGTTTACAAAGTAACTAAGGTTTTGTACAGACCACAGATAATATTTTTGGTTATCTGGATATCAAATCTCCTGGTAGACCTCTTTACCTTATGACTTGTCTCTGACGGGAGTGAAAGGACTCACGTGAGAGAGGGAGTAGCAGTGGTAAGAGGATTTTCCTTCATGACCTAGGTTTGACCTGGGTTTGATTACTAGTTAGTTCTAATTTATTTTGAATTGAAAGATCATATTAGTATCTCGTTTTGAATTGAACAATTTTTCTAAGAAAAGGTGTCTAGTTTTTCCCTAGTTAGGGTTTTCCCAAGGTAAAAATTTTTGTATCTTTTGTTTGGTTGTGTCTTCTTGATCCTACTCTCATTATTTTTTATTGTTGATATTTGCAATGTATAATTGCTTAATGATGAATGTGATATAAGATGATCTAGTTAATGAATAATTGGAAAGCCATTACTATTATAGAAATCATGAAAATTCAACAAAGTGGAGCACAAAATCCAGCTATTTTAGACTGTCCAATGCCAAACATTGGGTTGTACAAGTGGAATTTTATAGAGACAGACAAGGTGAAGAATAGTTGTAACAACTATTGGAACATGGTGTTTCTCGACCAAGTACCTCACCATGTGGTTCACCCCTTATCATTGTGCCTAAGAAGGGTGCAACATGATGGATGTGCATTGGTTATAAGGTTTTATAAAAAATATGCTCATGATAAAGTAACCATTTCCTAAGAATCTAGGGCAGTTAGCATTAGATAGGTTCTTCTACAATTGATAACAATTTATGAAATTATTTTACTATTTATCTTATCTTGGCCTTCTTCTTATTATGAGTGTATGTGTTTACTTCATCAAACTTCTACCAAAACAAAGAAACAAGAACACAAGAAGTTGGCATTCTGGCAGGGCCAAAACCTCTCACACATAATTCTTCTTATAGAGATTCTAATTGACGAACACCAAAACCATTATACTTGACCCTCTATGCCACTCGAAGACCAAGACACCAATCCTCTTCCCATGTTACTATTGAGATCATCAGCATAGATACTTCAAGATTTCTCTTTTATCGAAATCTTCAACGAGGCTTCCACATATATGACTGATGTTTGTCCTTAATTTCACTGAGATCATAATTGTCTTATAGTTACACCCTTAACTAAGATTATAGTCGTATGACTGTGTCTTCATTGAGATCATATTACTGCACCCTTAAGACAAAGTATCCTCAAATCAAGTTTATGCCAAGATGGTTTATTCCATTATGTTTTACTTCAATGAAATCTTATACTTCACTGAGATTGTGCCTTCAAGGAGGAGTCTCTATCATCATTTCTGAGATCCTGTGAGATATCTTAGACAAGTCCAAGATATTGTCTTCACTTAGCTATCTGTGATTTTTTTTCTTACTGTACCATCCCAAGTCCTGAACACCTATGAAAACGTCAGAGGTATGTGAGATTTGTCCTATGTTTTTGTGGATACATCGGTTGGATATATATAGCAGTTATGACTCCATTTGAGTTGACTTATCCAAGTGAACTGACATGTCATCCTTTAATAATTTAATAATTTTTATTATGCAAACCAACATGATGTTCTTTTCATAGATTTTCTTGCAGACTTCTTCTTTGAATGATCATGCTTGTCCTGGAGGGTTGCTAGACTCTTGGTTGACCCATTTTAATTACAAAGATGCTCAACTAGATCTCTTCAATATGATTTTGACACTTTCACTTTCCAGCACTATTGAAGAAGTAAGAAACTCATTCATATTATTTATAAAAATGATAATTGTTTTTCTTGACAAATGGAAAGATCAAAATTACATTGACAAATACCAAAATTAGTTACACTCTTCTTCACCACCTCTACTCGCCCCTCCCCCCCCTACTCTATCTCTCTCTCCCCCTCCTCCAACCTCACCAACTCTGGCTCTCCCCCTCCCACCCTCTGTCTCTCCCTCCCTTCCTCCCTCCTCCCCCTCCCCATCTTTGTCTCTCACCCTTTCTCTCTCTCTCTCTCTCTCCCTCTCTCCCCCCGTTGGCTCTCTCCATCCCTCCCCCACTTTGTTCTTTACGACTCGTGCTCCTTCTCTTCCCCTACCCCTCCTCTCCCCTACCCTCTCCCCTCTCCACCTACCCACCTCTCCCCTACACTCCCCTTTCCTCCCACCTCTCCCACCCCTTATCTCTGCCACCCCTCCATTCTCCCTATCTCCCTCCCTCCCCTGCTCCCCCTCCCTCCTTCCCTCCCTCTCTCACTTCCCCACCCTCCGTCTCCAACTCCCCCACTCATCCCTCTCTCTCTCTCACCCACCTTCTCTCACTTCCCCCACTCTCTCTCTCTTTGTTCCCCCTCTCACCCTCTATCCCCCTCCCTCACACTCTCTTTCTCAGTCTCCCTCCCCCACTCCTACTCCCACTCTGCCTCCTCTTCAATCCTCTCCCCCACTCTTTCCCACTCCTCCCTGACTTTCCCCCATGTCCCCCCCATCCCCTCTCTCCCTAGTGTCACCCCCCTCTCTCTCTTTCCCCACCTCCCTTCTATATTTATGTCACTCTCCCCCCATATATCTCTCTCCGCTCCCCTCTCTCCCTCTATACCCTTCCCTCTCTCTCCCTCTCAGTCTGCCCTCCTATCCCTCCCTCACCCACTCCCACTCCACCTCCCCCTCTCTCTCCCCCCACCTCATCCCCACTCGTGACCAACCCCCTCCCCACTGTTCACTCTCTCACCCTCTCTCTATCACTCTCCCCCCTCTCTCCCTCACTCCCTTCCCCACCCCCTCTCTCTGCCCCTCCACCTCTCTCCCCATCCCCTCTCTCTCGCTCTTTCCCTCCCTCTCTCTCTCTCTCCCTCTCCCCTCCTCTCTCTCCATTTCTCTCCTGTCCTCTATCTCTCCTTCTATTCTTCCCATCTCTCTCTCTCTCCAAGCCTCTCCCTCGCTCCTCTCAGCTCTGTGCCTGCCTCCCGTGCCCTCTCTCTCTCTCTCTCATTCCCCCTCCCTCCCCCTTCCTCTCACCTCCTATATCTTCCTCCCCACACCCTATCCCCCTCCTTCCCTCCCTCTTTCTCTCCCTCCCGTCCCTCCCTCCCCCTTCCTCTCACCTCATGTCTCTTCCTCGCCCCTCCCTCTTCGCCTCCCTCACTCTCTCTGTCTCCCTCCCCCCTCCCCCCCTTCGTCTCACCTCATGTCTCTTCCTTCCCCTTCCTTCTCCCCCCCCTCTCTCTATCTATCTCCCCCACTCATTCTTGCCCCCTCTCTCTCCCCCTCCTTACCCCCTCTCTCCCC
>APFE030194781.1:78430-89243 GCA_000404065.3 Pinus taeda | reverse complement strand
AATATTTATTTAAAAATATATATATTAACTCCCTTTTTTCAATTGAACTTGATGGATCTAACAGCACCCCATTTTCATCAATCCCAATAACCTCCCATGACTTAAGGTTACGATATGGGCATAAAATAACAATGCATGCATGCTTACCTTTGGCTTGTGAAACAGAATTTCATAAGACTGCAACATTGTCCTATAATTATCTGGTTTCCCTTTATCGATCATACCCTCCTCATTTTGAATTGATTCCACTTCCACTGCACCTCCATAATTGGCCTCTGAATCTGCAGGCGTGTGTTCAGATTCTCCAGCAACTTCCATCTGTATGACCAGTCACATTATCCCAAGTATCTCTGACACCGATCAAACAAATCTTATTTCATTAAAGCATGCCCTTCTGATCCATTGAGTTTAGCTATGATTCAGATCTGAACTACAAAAATTGCTAAAAATCAAAAGGCTTGGAAAAATTTGTAAAAGACCAATTTTGCAAAACAGAGGAGAACACCCCCGCCTCCTCCCAAAAAAAAACCAAACACCTTCATCACACGACTAATTAACACTATGCCCGTAAATAGGCAACTACCCTTTAAACACCCCTATTGCCAATGATAAATCAAACCTGATTCTGCACTTGTAATATTGTTAAGGTAAAATTATGATCGTAGATCCAACACAAAGGTAAGTGTAGAAAAGAAGAAGGCCTTCAAATAACTACAAATACTTAATATATCTACATGCATGCAAAAGTCCAAGCCATAACCTTTGTATTTGATGGCACGCAGCTCCCTAGATTAATGCATTCCCCTCCCTCAAACAAAAGTCCACGTCACGACCTTCCGATTTGATAGAACACAGCTCGCTTGCTTAGTGTACTCAGCTATCAACTATTTGATTGGAATTTATAATCATGACTACTGGCATAAGAGAGTAAGTGAACAGCTTTGATCGCACCTTGCTATTTTGCAAACTGAACACGGCCATGATTTGTCATACGTCAAAAAAAGGCAGATTTCATTCACATCATACCACAGCCACGCACTTTGACAGACTTAACTCAAGACCTGGGGAGGTTATGGTTAAATACAACATTTTATAACATAACCATGTGGATGTCATTAAAGAAGAAGGTTCCAAAGCTAAATAATCTCCTGCAAAGGCCAAGCAACCTAGAGACTATTCAAGATTTCATCTTGTTTGCTTTGTCCTGACTCCTGATATGCCAGATACACTATTGGTTTGCATTTTATAATCATTTTAATTTGACCTTATCTGTCCTATCCTCATATGGCAGAGCTGATATCAGTTTGATTTGGGAAAAAGCCATGATGTCCTTTATTTCCAGCCATAGCACAGTTGCTTTACTGCAGAAGCCTTTCTCAGTTTCAATTTGCCTACTGGTGCATGTGATGTTGTTTGCAAGGCATAGGAAAATAAACCTTTTCTGCCACTCCCATGCCATTGCTGACTTGTTGTGGCCCATCAAGGGTGCTCTTGCTGGCTGGGGTCTGATGGACTTGAGTAGTCTCAGATCTGCATATCCTGTGGGGGTGTGGTGTTTCCCCTCACACCCTTTCAGCATTTTATAGGTAATAGTTAATAGGTTATTTGTGCTTCCTGACCAGACATATGTCACTCCTTCGTATGATGCCTGAAAAGTTGCAAAGGAATAGTTTGATTTCTGTTTCACTACCAGGCTCATGCTGCACTCTTGCATGAAGGCATGTGTCTTCATTAAGGGGTGAAATTTGATTGTGTCTGGACTCTGTACAGCTATGTTTTGTAAATCACAGGATTCACTAGCTCATAGGTAGCCAATTTTAGTACTTAGGCCCAACGTTACCTGCCCTTTATATGTTTCTATCCAACCTTTTTGCATAATATGTTCATTGTACTGATATATTTTTTTATCCATAGAACTTGGAAGTGTGTTTAATATATACATGTGTGCACTATCTAGGAACACATGTATGTGTGTTTGACCTCCCTTCTGTAGACACAAATTGAATTTAACAGCCCCATTGCTTACAATATTAGAGAAGCCTCATACAATTTTGAATTCAATTACAAGAACTTTTGTTGCTTTGTACATCAGGTTGTGGTCTAGTGGAAACTTGAGAAGTTTTTGTTACAATGACATGGTTTCTAATCCTAACAGGCATGCTCCTCCCTTGAATGAGATTTTCCAGGTGTGGCTCTTTGACTATATTGAATATTATTGAGGTATGCGGATTATGGTATGGTCCTAGCAAGTTACCAGTTCTTCGCTCAATTGTGTGAGGGTGGGTAGAGCTTCTTACAAGGTTTACCATCCAGGTAAAGATAATAGATTCCCGTTTACGAATAAATAAAGGAATTTCTTTAACCTACCAGCAGATTATGGTATCGTGTTGGCAAGGTACCAGTTCTTCGCTCAAATGTATGAGGGTAGGTAGATATCCTTTCCAGGTTTACCATCCATGTAAAAAAAATAGGTTGCCAGATATAGGATAAATAAAAGAAATTATTTGGTTTTATGATGTTTCTCACTGCTGATAATGTGTACTTAAATTGAGGAGGTAGTGCATCAGATGGATCATCTGTGAAAAAAAAATTAAGCTTACCTGACTCTGGAGAAGAGTGTGGTATTTCTGTAATAGGCCAATGCTTCATCCATGAGCTTCTTATGCTCCTACGAACCTTCAAGAAGACCCCTGCAATAACCCTTGTTCTCTAAGCTTCTCCTGAATGCCTCCCATCTAATATCTCTACTCCTCGCTGCTTTCAGTGCCGAGCTTTGGACTTCAGCAGCCCCTGAGCCACTCAGTCCGAGTTCTGCATTCTCCATCTCTTACTGATAATGCGATCTCTGCTGATACATCATCTCAAATCCACAGCTTATCTTCATAGCCAGTTCTGCCTCCTTGTAATTTGGAGATGACAGAGGCGGCATCGGATAGCAACGCGGTGCCTGAAAGGCTTGCTGCACGAGCTGAGGATACATGGTCCTTGACATCCTCACAAAGACATCTACCATCTCCTTATTGCCCAAAAACTTCTCCATCTGAGACGCCGCCTTCATGGAATCCACATCTCGTTCATAAAAGGCCTCCACCGCCTTGAATTCAAGTGCGACTCATGCTTCAAAATGTGATCCACGCTCAGAGGAACTCGAACCCTGACCCTATCCATGTTAACCCTAGCTTTATCGGGATAACCTTTAATACGACTGTTTATAGCATTCTGAACAGCATCGCTAGCTCTGGTTTGCACAAAACCACCCGTGAGAGCCCGCAAGGAGTCCCAGACTAAGGGTTTCACCGGTAAATGCTCTCCCGCAGAAGCAGACAAAGGCAGAATGTGCATTTCTCCCTGCCGGATAAAAACCCTGTTCCAGCTGTTTTCTGGCCGGAGCCATCCCAAACCCTGGCTGAAACACTAGGTATGCATTTCATGATTTCACGTAGAATAAAGACCACGAACCATTCGTCCTCTACGTTGTCGATGTACTTGAGACTATCATGAAGATGGGGAACGGAAGCCCGCGGGTTCGAGTCCCGGAGATTGGAATTGAGAGTATAGGGGCACGATGAGGCTACAGCAGGTTGAAGGTTGAATGATTCTTGTTGCCATATATAATCCTTAGCGATCTGAAATTGTGTCTAGACATTGTACCTGGAGTTCTTTCAATCAGGACTCGGTTTGATAATGTGAAGTCTGGGAAAATGGCGTAGAGAAGAGTGTCGTCGGGGATTCTCGCTCGACCCGCCGAGGATTCGTATTCTTCATCCATGGCTGTCATTGCTGCAAAAGCTTCACGCGCTCTGCTCCTAAAAATGATGTGTGTTTTGTGTAGTTCAATGCGACCTTTCTTTCTTTTTCTTTTTAGGGATTTTCCAACGGTACTTGCGGTTGAAGTAAGGGCATAGCCAGATGTCAAAACCTATCGGCCTAAAAATCAGCAGCAGAAAGCACGATTTGCACGCTTCAAATCAATGGTTGAAATTGTCTAATAGGATCGAACGGTGCAGGGTAAAAGTGTTGACAAAAAATTGATGCATAGGAAGGCCTATCGGCCTAAAAATGGTTGAACTAAATTTAAAAGGGAAATGGTTGAATTAAATTTAAAAGGGTAGAAAATTAAAACACCAAATATATTTCAAGATCATATAAAAAATATAAATTTGTTGAACATTATTAAATTATTGAGATAAAACAAATTAAAATAATATTAATATTAATAAGTGAGAGAAATTACAGATTTTTGCAACATACTACTAATTTCTATTTTAATTCTAGGATTTACCTCTTGTATCCATCCCTTCATACTCCTTATCTTTATATTTTATTTCTACTTTTTCCAAATTGAACCTAAAAATTATGTTAAGCACTTTCATCTTATCATTATGAATTTTATGTTCAAGTTCAATTAACATATTTTTGTCATTTGTAATAATTATTATAATTTTTAAACAAGGAACAAAAAAAATATTATTCTGCTTGGTCACCTCACCTCCATTTATCAAATTAAATTCTTTCCTCCTTCCCCGTGGCACTTAAAAGAGGCGGTGCAACAATTATAGATAACATGAATTTTATGTTCAAGTTCAATTAACATATTTTTGTCATTTGTAACAATTATTATAATTTTTAAACAAGGCTTTTCAATTTGTAGAACGAAAAAAATATTATTCTGCTTAGCCACCTACATAAGCACCTGCATGGACCTGCATGGTTCATACAGGTGAAGCTAAAATCCAAATAATTAAAAGTTAAAACAATAAAAAGTCCTTCCCCGTGGCACTTAAAAGAGGTAGTGCAACAATTATAGATAACACAATTACACTGCTTTTTGTTGTGGAAAGAGGCAGTGCAACAATTATAGATAACACAATTACACTGCACTTTTTGTTGTGGAAATACAGTTTGACATAATTTTAATTATTGAGATGGACAAAGAAGATGTCACTTCAAATCCAGTGAGGAGAAGACAAAATTGGCATCCAAAAGAGGCGAAAAGACCTGGAGAGACTATTCTCAAAGGGCACAAAATTTTTGACTTGATGCTAAACTTACAACAGGGAATTGGATTGAGTTATTTTTGGCTCACTCATCTATCTGAGGTAGAAAAATATCAAATTACTTTTTTTAAGATCTTCTAGGGGTCTTTGACTAAATATGTGACAACCTTTCTCACTGGATGTCTTCAGATTGCAATTTAGAGTTGGGTATTCTTATCAGATTGCAATTTAGAGTTGGGTATTGTTAGCGTTGAGTTTCTCTAAATAAACAAAATTGAATATTAGATAAATTTTCACACCATTTAATTGCTAACTCAATTTCTCTCTTATAATGTTGAATATTTTCCAAACTATTGAAACAATACTTATGTAATTTTTTGTTGTGAGCTAATATATTTCTAACGTTCTAGGTGAATGCAACTCTTCATGTTAGATCCATATTTAAGATGGATATTATATTTACCATTAATCTATATCGCTATAGTTTGTTCATAATGTAGTATTGTTGCTTTAAAGTATTTTACAAAATTGTTCATAAAGAGGAGGGACATCTATGTATGCGAAGAAACAAAACTAGAAGAGAAAGCTCAACTTATAAGTATTTAAGATGGATCTTATATTTACCATTAATTTATATCACTATAGTTTGTTCATAATTATTTATTGTTGCTTTAGAGTATTTTACAAAATTGTTCATAAAGAGGAGGGACATCTATGTATGCTAAGAAACAAACCTAGAAGAGAAAGCTCAACTTATAAGTATTGGCTAACAGAAATAAAAACAATCACCCAGAAGAGCATAGACTATACAAAATTCAAAACATTGGGCCAAGGAAAAGGAACACCCATTTGATACAAATAGACGAGTTAGATGAGAATGAGATCAAATTCAAAAAGAAAAAATGTGACATGGACCAATATCAACAAAAAACTTCCTGCTCTTGAAGGAAAATCTCCTACTAATGACCAATCAAAATTCCAATTTTTCTAGATCTAATCCTTGATAAGCCCTGAAATTCCTCAAAACAAATGTATCCTTCCTCCATTGTCAAGGCCCTCTTTGAGACATAACCCACTTGTGCATTCATTCACAATCAATGTGATGAAAAAAAAATATGATGAAAGGTAGATTATTGAAGTACGATCCTTTCCTTCCAATTGTGAATAGAAAGTGCTTGTAGAGAAAAGCACCCTTATATCCACTTGATCACACACATAGAATCGCCGAAAACCTAACCTTAACACCATATGAAGAGAAAATAAAAAGTAAATCTCATGCTGCAATCAATTCTACAGTCGTGTTTCATGATTTGCCTGTGTTTATGTTGGGAAGGAATGTATATTCTGTAAGCTTTTGAGGTTCCACTCTAACCTACAAATATGTCCTTCAAACTAGAAGGTTCCAACTTGATCATTTTCTCTTCTGGAATAATAATGTAGATAGGACAACTGAAAAACTCAAATATGTGTTACTTGATGCTTCTAAATTCCTCGATTGATGTCTTATTCTTCAAAATTCTATGAGGATACCTATTCAAAATATAGATAATGATAAGACATGTTTATACACAGAGGCACATGAGAAGAACTAGATCATGAATCATGGATTTGACTATTTTATGATAGATATGTTCCTCCTCTTCGCAACCCTAATCTACTGAGGATTGCAGGTAACTATCAATGTTTTCTTGATTCTTCCTTTCGTGCAAAAGGTATCAAACTCCTTTGGGGTATATTCTTCTCCATTGTCGTACCTTAACAACTTAATATTTATACCTATTTGATTTTATACAAGACCCTTAAACTCTTGAAACTTCTAAAAGTCCTCATCCTTGGTTTCCATGAAGTAAGTCTATGACTTCCTAGAAGAAACATCAATAAAATATTGGTAGTAAAAGTTGAATACATATGCCCACATACATTTGAGTGGATAAGGTTAGAAACCCATCTTGACCTATTATTCATTACCAGGAAAACATCCTTCACATGTTTGCCAAGTGCACAACCCTTGCACACTCATTTCTTCTCAGCCTTGAAGATTGGCAATCCCCACACCATGTTCTTCAATATTGACAACATTCACTAGAGAAAGTGACTTAGTCTCTTTTGTCGAAGCTCACACAAGTTGTCACTATCATGCCCTAAAGTTATTATAGGATTCCATTTGCAATTTAGGATGAGGACTTGTTGATCTTCAAAGTTAGTCGTATATGAAAGCTCTATCATCACTGAAACTGGAAAGAGATTTTTAGTTATGATAAGTACATACAAAACATCAATAACTTAGTAAGATTAAGGATATCATTTGATGGATCCCACTCTTGCAACTGGATACATGGCATCATCACCAAGTTCTACTAAAGGTACTCTTGTTAGAGTTTGTATGTTTGCAGGCTCCACCGTCCACATACCAGTCGACATCAGACATGATGTCAGATGATAGGCATCAAACCATTGAGAAGTGTATCTCAAGATTGGTTGAAAGCTCATCCACTTGAGTTGATGGTTTTGCACTCCTTGTAAGTCACTTATGGCATTAATTGATCTCGAACCATTACCATATGAAGGTGAAGGGTTCAGTTTGGATGAGGCAATGAAAGATAAAATTCTGGTCTCGGATGCAATTTTTAATGAAAGTAAGCTCTTGGGTTGAGCACATGGGAATGAAGTTGTGCATGCCTTTGGTTTGAATAGATTAATTGATTGTATTACATTTAACATTTAGATATATTTTTCATTCAAATTTGGCTATAGTTAGATCACCTAACATATCACATTTTCTTTTCATTCATGCTCTTCTTCCATATGTGCTACCGACTTACAGCGTTTCCTTTGCAGCATATGGTGCAAATGCTAGTATATTTTTTATTATAAGTTGGTTTTCTAAATGCTGTAAGTTGTTGATCACGGATTTGATTCTCTTCAATTATCTTGGGGTCGAGCCCAATAATGGTTTAGGTTGTTTACAATGTACGAAATGTAAGGAAGTATTATGGGTTTCTCATTCTTTCATTCCAAGTAAAAAAAAAAGGAGTTGGTTTTCTAAATAGAAATATAAATATCTCCATAATTTGTTTGTAATAAAAAAGTTTATCATTTAATATAAATAAATTAATACATGGTATAAATTAAATGGTTAACAAGTTTAATAAATTAAAATTTAATTTTTCTAGACATTTGAGATATTGAAATTTAAAATAAATCTATATTAATATTAATAATATTAGGTGTGGCAACCCCGAGGAAGCGCATTTGGCGATGGCCATGAAAATGAAGTGTTATGTACCAGGAGGTTCGAAGTTCATATCCCCTTGTTTCACCTATGTCTGTGGAAGGGGCATAGTAGGCATCTAGTGGTTATAGTGGTAGAAGTCATAATCAACCTCATAAACTGACTCAATTGTCAATTTCTCTAATATAATAATAATAATAATAATAGGGGTAATAGGAGGAGGAGGGGTGCTCTATGGCCCCAAGGAAGTTAAAGTTGCAAAATATTCATTTGTCTTAGGATGCACGACAAGCAACCAAGTTGAATCTTATGCCCTCTACCAAGTGATTTAGTTAGCCAAAAAAAAATAGGTAACTTCTCTCATTGTTTTGTGAGAATCCCTCCTTTTTATTCAACATTTGGTGAAGGGATCCTTTCAAAGGGACAAAACATTAGAAATTCTTATCAAAAGAATTAGGAAAGGAACATAAGGGTTCTATCTAATAGCATGTTTTCATGTTCTCCATGATCCCAATAAATATGAGGACTTGTATACTAATGAAGGGTGTAAATTAAGATTAAGAGATTTAAAATAAATGGTGGAATTAGGCCTTCTCCTATTCCTTAGAGATAAATGGATTGGCATTATACAGTTATGAAGGATTGCATCATCAACTATTTATAGTATGACATGTAAAAATAAATAGTGGGTAGGTTTTGTAAGGTATATACCTACAAAACCCTTTTTTTGTTATCAAGTTTGGAGTCCCTCTAAAAAGATTTGTATTTTTGTTAGATACGTGGGAATTTTTTTTTTAGATATAGTTATGTACTACTTGATGTATTTGTGATTATTTATGTTTATATTTGAAAAGGATTAAAAAGAAAGAGCATATTGTTCACCAAAACACTCAATTAAATAAGAACATGGGGTGGGCTTTGATCCACTTATAGTCACAAAACTATTTTACATCGTCGGTGGGCTTTGATCCACTTATGGTCACAAAACCATTTTATATGGTCTCTTTGGGTGCAACCACATGTTCGACCACTACGTTAGGATTCCCCCATTGTTGTAGGGAATCCCTAGGATGCCCCATGGTTAAGGCAATTGAACCTTGTTGGATGGTGAAAAACTCGTGAAAAACTCTTCACTTTCCACCATTAGATCCAACCCCTTTGAACATTTTAAAAAGACATAGGTGGACTTTAATCGATTTTTTAATATCATATATTAATATCATTCTTGAAAAAAAAAACTTATTTAAAATTATAGATAGAAACATAGAAAAACACAATCCTATAAACCAAATAAATAAAATACTAATATAATAATAAATCAATTATAAAATACACTAATTTTTAATGATTATTAATATTTCTTGAAATATTATAAAATTACATATTAAACATTACTTAATATCCATATTAAACATTACTTATTATCCATATCTCTTTCTCTCCAAGTAGCTTCATATAAATTAGAATTCTTAAACATACTTTTAATTTTGATTATTGTATTGAGAGGCACTCTCCAGTGTAATATGTAAGATACGTCGTATATTGCTATCTCAATAGGTCAAATTATAAATCAAAAAAACAAAATAATTAATAATTAAAATAATATTGAGGTAAAATAGTGAATTTACAGTTGGTGATATTTTGGGTTCTAAGTTGGTAGATTCAGAGAGTTACGATGGATCTACGTTGGTTATATGTGCTAATGAGTTGGCGATATTTTGGGTTCTAAGTTGGTAGATTCAGAGAGTTATGATGGATCTATGTTGGTTATATGTGTTAATGATTTTGGTCGAAGGATATAAACTCAATTTTTTACCCAACAAAAATGATGTTCTCCTGCTTAGTATGGAAGAGTTGTTGTAATGTCCTATTATATAAAAAATTTGACTTCGTCAAAATAAAGTCATAAAATTAAAAATAAAAATAAAAAATAAAAAATGGAAAGGTCAAATTATTTAAAATAATATTAGATAGAGTTATTTAAATTGTTGGAATTTTTTGGGCTCCTAGTTTTGATAATTCATGGTTTTTCCAATGATATTCTTATGTACTATAGCTCATTTAAAGGCATGAAGAAAATTTATTTCCTCTATAAGTTAGAATGAATATATATATATATATATATATATTATATATATATATATATATATTTATTATAGGTCTAATCTATTTCACATAGGGATCTATTAAGTATCTAGAGGAATCAAATCTCTGAGACCTCTTTTTTTAGTGTAAAACTTGAGAAAAAGTTTGCACCTTGAGATATTTGATCTCTCTTGGTCCTTGATAAATCCATAATTAAAATAAACCTACATTAGCATAAAAGAACAACACAAACTTCTTTAAACATGTAAAAACAACAAAAGTGTCTTTTATAACATTCTAGAATTAATTGCATAAAAATACAATAGCATTAAAAATAAGGCATTATCATTCATGTTCATGCATTATATTCATGTTAATATTTCTGATAAAGTCTTTGACATATGTAGATTTGGTATAATAATTATAAAGAATTGTTTTTATAAATATTTGAATTGAATGAAAAATAATGGCTCATTTTATTTATCAAAATTTTAAGAAT
>APFE030194781.1:65362-77693 GCA_000404065.3 Pinus taeda | reverse complement strand
ATTAATTTTTTTAATAATATTAAATTAAATTGGAAAGGGTCGGTATTATTGTGCAAAAGCCATAAGTGTGACCAGTTTGTGGTAAAATATCCTTGCAACTTGTTGGACCAGTCTCTGTTGAGCAATAAGCCATATGCTTCCTGAATGTTTACAATTACAATGTTAATGCACTGGTGAACTCATCCGTCAGACGATAACCAGATGTTCACATCCCGGAGTTCACCAATGGTTGGTACACATGTTCAGTCAAGTTGTATGATCTATGTAGTTGTGTTCTTCCATTGCGCATTGATCTGTCTAGCGATGGAGAGTGGCATGACATTGACTGACGCGCCAGAATCAACCAACCAATTATGGACATTGAATTTGAATATTTCAAATGATAATAAAAATGGTGGGCAGAGAGAGTTCGCTTCCTCCATGTGAAGTGCTTTGAGCACAAATGCAAGCGATCAGGGAGACTTGCTTGGTCCCTTGCTAGAAGAGGAAACATTGTCCATGGAGATTTTCCCCAGTGCGCGCAAAACAATATCCCCTAACCCGTGAGCTTGGTCAATTCATAAATAGAGATGTTCGCACGGTTCTTTTTCATATCTTCAACAATGTTGTAATCCAGAGTGGGAAGACTCACTGAGTTGTCTAGGGGTAGACTTGTGTTCGCGTTGTCTGGTGGGATGATTTTATCTTTGTTGCTTGCGGACGTACTTTTAGCTGTAGCTATCTTCTTGGACTTGCCTTGTGTTTTCTGTATTGAGATTACCGGTGGGTCCACTGTTATGAGAATATGTTGTCTTAATTTTTCTCTTGGTATCTCAAAAATAGTGGGGGCCCCTTGACTCCTCAAGCTATATCGATTTTTCTGCTTTGGGTCCGAATAGTCACTCGGAGGCTCCTTCTCGGTGATTGTCTTTTGGGCAGTGTTAAGACATTGATACATGTTAATAACATGCCCATCACTTGGAGCTTCATCAGATGCAGCAGCTTCCCCTTCGTCTTCAACCTCCAACTCAACCTGCTCGTTGGCCATAAATTAAACAGTCAACTATGTAGCCAGGGCACTCATTCCTTGGTTCCATCCTTCGCAAGTCCTCTCCGAATATCGTTCGCGATGGAACTTGCAATAATAATCCATCACGATTGAATCCATGTTAAACATAAGGTTAGAGCTCTGTGAAGTTTTGGTTAGGTGACTGTTGTTGTTCGAAGTTGAGTTCTTCTTCTGCGCAAATCTAGGAGGTCTGTTGTTCACAGTGGTCTCGCTTGTCCCCTGCTTGAGTTTGGAAACTTTGATTGTCAAGGACTTGATGAGATGAGTAATGTTTTCAAATTCGCTTGATTCCTTGTCCTTTTCCTTACTCGTAGTAGCCTGAGACCTCCTGCCCATGTCTTTGGAGTCCTTAGCTGCTTCGTCGTCTAAAATTACTCCTATAGCACGCATGTCTTTCTCCACATCAATTGCCTCTTGGTAATTTTGCAAAAGTATTGGCTTCGCAGCTCGCTTGACAAACTACCATGTTGTTCAGTAGTGCAAATGTGTAGTAGTCAACTATGATGGAGTGGTGAGGTTTGGTGTCTGCAGTGAACTTGTTCAAGATATGGTTAAACCTTTGGTTAAAATCTTTCACTTTTTATTTTTTCTCCATCTTGAGACTACCCAACTCTTTCAACAACATGGCGAGGGTTTTGTCCTCAGCAAACTTCTCAAGGAAAATTCTCTTAAACACCCCCCAATTCTGAATGGAGTTGACAGGAAGGCTATGGTACCATATAACTGCTCTACCATTCAAGATACATGGAAACAGTATACATGAAACATCATCATAACATACCTCGAGTGTTTGCAGATGTAGGTAGAACGTGTCTAGATGATCTTCTGCCTTCACTATTTTGTCAAGGTCATACTTTGTTAACAGCTTCTTTGTGTGTCTTAACATCTTGTGCAAGACACCAGGGAGTGCCAATGGGCCCTGTGTCATCCATTCTAGATTTTGATCAACCATATTTTCCTCTCCTTCGTCCTCCTACTCTTCTTCTGAATATGACAGTTCAACCTCTGAATTTGTTGACTCATCTCCACCTTCGCCTCCGCCGCTACCTTCCCCTCTGTTGCCTCTGTCAGAACCTGAGCCCAAGAGTAATGTTGGGTCTCCAAAATGTCTTCACAATGTCATACACTTTCACCTTCATTCCCACTTTATTACCTCATTTCATCACCTTGTCATTACATTATCCTCCATTTTCATTACCATATGGGTTCATATTTGTATTTTCCAAAGTTATTAGTTTCAAGTATTTAAAGTGAATTTATGATTAAAAGTTAGAAAAATAACATGTATTTACTTATACCTAAAGGTGGAATGAGTTTGGTGACATGTGTAGGTGATTTGGAAGCTTTTGAGACACTCTTATGTGGCCTCCAAGGTTCAATTTCGAATTCTCTTCAAGATTGGAAGGAGAGTTGGAATAGGAGTCAAACATATCTCATGGAGAAAAATCATGGATATGTGTCTAATTGGTTGAGACTTTTATGCATCTAAGGAGAGAATGGTGGATCACTCTTAATGAGGTAGTTGTTTAATTTTTGTATAAATAAGAGAACATTATCCTTTCATAAGGGGGGAAGAAGGAGAAGAGGAGGAAGAATTTGTAATGTGAAACTTGTAATATTGGAGAGGTTTGGAATCATGGAAGGAGATGTAAAGTGAGGATGTAATAAGATAAGTTAATAGAATGCTTGTAGCATAGAGTTTGAGTTGATAGTTTTAAATTCCTCTTCTTGATGTAATTAGTGAATTTATAGAATACATGATGTTCCTTTGATTTTCAATAGCATGTTCTAGTATAGAACTTCAATTCATGCAAGTGTTTCAATTTTCGAAAATGATTTTTACTTCCAGAACTGCGTGGTGTGATTTATTGCTTTCTAGAATAAATTTATTTTTATGTCAATTGTCATTTTTCATTTAACAGATTAAGATTTCTCTTTCGAAATTGGAAGCCAATGTCTAGCACATATGGTGCATGTGTGCCTCACAAATTCACGAAACCCTAGGTTGACAATTTATGTTAAGGAATTTAAGAAATTAAATTACCTCTACATTTTGGCACCATTGCCAGGGAGGCATAGATAGGGATTAGTTTTCAATCTGGAATGTCATTTCATTTATTTATTTTTAATTTCATTTTTAATTTTTTTTAGTTTTCATTTTGCACAGTTAAAAATGCAATTTCATTTTCTAATTTTTCATCTTTTATATAGAAATCATTTTGCTGCGTAGAATTTTAATTAGCTTTTGTACTATATATATATATATATAAATATATATATATATATATATATATATATATATATAAATATATATATAATATATATAATAATATATATATATATATATATATATATATATCTATATATCTATATTATCTATTATATATATATATATATATATATATAAATTAGATTTTTTAACAAAATAAAAATCAACGTTGATAAACCTTTTATTTTTAGTTTTCGAAATTTTTATTTTTCAGTGTTGTACGAGCCACCCCATTTTCTAATAATTTGCAAGGAAATTCACATAAAATGCTTGAGAAGAATGCTTTCATGGGATTGAATGCAAGAGATGATCCTGATCCTAGCTATTGATAGAGTTCTAAAAATCCTCAAATTCCATGAAAATTGGGATTGATATCAAGTTTTAGAAATCGCGCCAAGATATTCTCCATCAAAATCGAAGAGGGAATCTCGATTTCGCTATATTGAGCCACTTGCGAGAGGGTGTTTTCCTGTTACAATCCCAATGGCCAAAATCCGATCTAGAAACTAGCCGAGATTCTGCTTGATTTTCTGATAGTTTTGGATGCACAACGCATGCCTACAAAACCACTAGTTGTAGAGTTTTATGCTTCTCCTAGGATCTATCTTTTAACCTTCAATCTATCAAAGATAGAGAAACACCCCATATATCCTTTGCAAAAGGACGTTGCACTAGCGTATGATTAATTGATTTTCCTATCGATTCTGGTGTACAGATACCTGGCTCTTGCCAGGTTCTCCTCTACAAAGCATCCCACCTTAGCACCTCCTTTCCATGCTTTAACAAAGAAGAGCCATCCCGTGGCTATGGAGGCAGAGGTGATGGTTATGGTGCCTATGGTGATAGTAATTATGGTGGCAGCTTTGATTCATCACGTGTTGGTGGTGCTTACGGTAGTGGTGGTGCTTATGGGAGTGGAAAGGGAGCCTATGGGGGTAGTACCAATGGATGATATCATCCATATGCAAGGTAGAACAATTGGCATTAGATTCTACCTAAGGGATAACTATTAGCGGCAGATACCAAAGTAAGCTTTAGAGCTCTATGCATTTCTACATTTTGCCAAGAGTTCTCCCAGTTCTCCCAATGTTTACCAGTCAAGTCACAAGGCTTTTATGTTGTCCTTCTACATCACATGGTGGTTTATTTAGTTTGTTGATGGCTTCTTCAGCCTAATATATAAAAATTTGGACGAGCTTTATTTGTTGTAGTAGAAGAAATCTACACCTTAAACTCCCATTAAAGGAGCTCAGGCGGGATTTGTTGCTCAATTATTCGAGGATGAAAGACAGAAGCAGTAGTTGAAGTCCACCAATGCTTCTCTGGCATCTCTTACCAAGGAAACTGGCCTCAAGGTTCTAAGGAGAGATCCTAGTAAGAAGTTTGAGGCTTTGAAGCCCGCTGCCGAGATTTCAAGTATTGTTCCTACGGTTAAATTTACGACTAATGACAATGCTTTGAAGTTTACACATATCTACACAACCTTTCAGTAGTTGAGCTCTACGAACAGGCTAAATCTAGGTGATGGATCAGTGCATAGACATGGCCACATGATTATCTCTGCAGGAGCAGGTGGTGACCATGGGTCAACTCGCAATTTCAAATCTCAGACAACAAAATGGAGATCATGAGAAAATCTTCCGCAGATCCCCAAGTTTGTGGGCGTCCTTCTCAAACCCTACAGAATTCAGGGATGTCTTTGTCTTCATACTCCAAACTAAAAATGAATATGATGATGATAAGGTCAAAGACTCATCCAGAGGAGACCCCCTTTTTTCTAACATAAATATGAATCATCCAAGGGAGGCATTAAGCATGAATAATTTGTAGGTGAACATGACAGCTGCCCAAAGTATTGGTCCCCTGCGTCTGTTACTCTCTGTAGATGCCTCTGTGGAGGATGTGATTAAATCCACCCTCTTGCTCTATGTCAAGGAAGGGTGAAGGCCACTACTAAGCACTGATCTTGCATCATTTTGTCTTCATTATTTACAATTCAGCATCCACTGCTTAATGCTCGTTGATAAAGTCAAGGACTTGGGCTCCTGCAAATTCTTCTTGTGCGCTAAGCTACAGTGAATGAGAGTTGCATATCAACCTTCAATAGCAGATAAATAATGTTGGAAGCCTCTTAAGGTACTTAGGCATACTTCAGAAATATTCTTGGAATTGAGCTTTTTTGCCATGACTCTGGTGCTTGATCAACGGAATGGGAACTGCATTGAGATTCAGTGGATCAAAGAGAATCCCTTTATGGAATTGCATGAACGTGAAAGATCATGGGGATCACTTGATGAAGATGCTCTTACATATCATGCAACTCATCCTGGGGAACCATGGGGAGGACCATCTGGCTGGTCATTGAAGTTTTCATGAAACAATCATGAGTGGAGTGAAGCGAGAGTGAGAATCCAGAAATTGGTCCCTCTTGGATAAGAATTGGTGGTCCCTTGATGAGAACTGAATCTGTAACCAAGTTTATTCAAAGCTTTGACGTCGATGCAAAGTTCAACAAGAAATCAAACAGGGATGAGGGTCAATATCATGAAATCCTTGATATTAATTAAGCACAAATCAGCTCCTCTATCAATCGAGTATCATCCCAGGATGTGCTTTGCAACAACTGCACTAGTCAACATAAACGAAATTGGGATAGGTATTCAAAACCTTCTAGTGGCTATTCATCTAATGTAAATGATAGTGATGGAGATGAAAGATATTGCTCCTACTATGAAACAAGGAGTTGGGGTACTAGAATATTTGGTTCAACATCAAGAGTTGCAACTATTGAAGGTGGCCATGAATCCCCAGAACACGAACATCAAGGATTATATGTCTCAATGTCAATAATATGATTGTACATCGTGCTAATACTCAGCTTTAAAGGAACTTTATAATTCATTCTGGTGGTATCAAAATGTTTGAAGGAGAACGAGAATATCAATGCACCAAATACAAACACAGTGGTGACCCTTGTACAAAGATGTTCGATGTGATCTTGATCTAGTATTTCTTGCAAATCATATAACGCGGACTAATGAGCTCAATTCAGCAACTAACATCTTAGAGGAAGTAATTGGGCAATTTGAACAATTTTGGGTGTGCTTCAAAGACAATCCAGCAAAGGAAAGAAATATAATCTTGCAAGCCATTTTCCCACAAATACATGGCCTATTCACAACAAAGCTTGCAATTGCATTGACTTTGATTGGAGGTGTGCAACAAAATGATGCTTCTAGAACGAAGATTCATGGAGAGTCTCACTCACTGTTAGTGTGCGTGTTGGCATATAGGGGCCTGACCAAAGTTCAAAGATGATTTAGCCAAACAAATCCCAGTACTTCTGGCCCTTTCAGCAACAGTCCACGGAGCGCGAACTGAGGTCTCACCTGAATTAGTATGGGAGGGTGCTAGAACCAGGTTTCTGCACCCTAGAGATGTCTAATGGTTTTTGGTGGTCCACGGTTTGACCCTACACGCACGTTGCTACGTGCACCTATCAGTACCTCGCAGCCTGCAATGTTGCCTTCGCGCAGCCCTGTTCGAGGTACGATTTGTGTTATTAACCAAGTTCCTTACTATTAACCTGAGATTATCTGATTACTTAACTTATCTGTATGAGCCCAATTATACTTAAGAGTGTTCAGTATTCATATAAGTGTGTGCGATAAACAAAAAAGTATAAATGCATAGAACATCATACAAAAACAAATACGCATTATTTAGAATCAAGTTTCTCTTTATTATTCTTCTTCTTGGGTTACAAACTCAACTTCGCCCTACGCACTCAGTTGCAGGGGTCCACGCACCCAGCTGTGGACTCTACTAGGCCTTTGTGCACTCAGCTACAGAGCCTCTTCCTACTACGACGACCCAAGACACTTAGACTTCTTCTTTATCCACTACTAGATCATTACATCCATTTCCTATTACCTTTACAACTTAAAGCCTCACTTTATTTATATAATCCCATGGTCCGTGGACCATGGTTAGGCCGACATGACATTACATTACATTACAAAACTTAGGGAAGACAACCCTATGACTCAACATACATTTCACGCTCCGCGCCCGTAATTCACGGAGTCTTACAACATATTTGACCAAAACTTGTGCTTTGAGCCCCAAAACATGTTGTGGGGGGGTTCCATGCCCAACAGGCCCCCAACACAAAAATCGTGACTCGCCCTCAAGTCACTCTATCGGTGCGGCGATATTGGCGCAGAGTCCCTCCAACTAATCCTGAACTGCTCGTAGGTCTGCATCGCACTGCTCTATGGTTTGTTGGACCTACTGCATGCACTCTTCCGAGGCCTCTTTATTAGGATAAAATCCCTTCCTTAGCACATACATCCCCTACATATGTGCAAACTTGCCTTCGATATCTGCCATGATGGTGAAGGCCTCGTCAATCCATGGTTGGATGTTGGCTTTGAGAACTGCCTCTTTCTGTCACGCTGCATCCACCTACTCCTTCAGTGCCTTAGCTTGCTACATCTTCGCAAGCCATTGAGTGAGGACTATTGTCTGCGCAGTTCCTCGAACATTGTCATACTGCACCTGAAGTTCGCGTGCCTCTATTTCCAAGCGTTGGATGTTGGGGTCCTCTTGCAAAGATGTGAGGACCGCAAATGCTTGTTCCAACATACCGGTATAGTCTTGTACTGCACGTCCAATTTCTTCCAACCCTGTTTGGATAGCACTAGCACGCTGTTCTCTAACTTCCATGGGAGTGGAAGGTTGCGCCTTCAACCGCAACTCAGCTATTTGAAGAGTTGAACCTTTTTTGTTTCTGCTCTGGCTTCACGGACGCCGGTTGCCAACTTGTGGATCCGCTCTGTAGTTGGTAGATCTACTAGGATGGCCAGCTACGAGATGCCTTTGCAAGCGTCGTCTACCACCTGTTCCAACTGCTGAGTCAATGATATGAGTTCATCATGTTGCATGCGAAGTTGTTCAATGTTTATCTTTTGCTCACTCAGAACTTGTATCGCACGGCGCTCCCTGGCACGGAGTTCTACTGTTATTCCATCCTGTAGTTGGTACAGTGTTTCTCGTGGAAGGGCAACCAAATTGAGGCCAAGCCCTTTGATCCTACCAACCGTAGCTCTGTCGATCTCATTTGTTGCTGCTAGCACTCCTTCCAGTAACACTATGGTATTGGCATCCTTGTGCATAGCATCTGTTCTGCTATTGATGTACCTGCTACAACGTAGGTGGACAAGGTTCCTTCCTGCGGGGGCCGCACATGTAGTTCCTGTAGTTTCGCCCTTAGGTCCCCCCAACACAGTCTGCTACTCCGTCAAACTTCTTGGAGTGCTTCCTTGGTGACATCACAAACCATCTCGCCGATGTTGTAGAGGTCTCCTTCAGTCAATGTGATCGGGTCGATGGCCAGCTTCGATGCCTTGACCTTTTTCCGTGGACCCGATCTTTCTGGGACATGCGGCCCTTTGAGTTTGGTCGAAGTGGTTCCTAGATCCATGCCCTCTTCTACAAGGTCTGTGTCTTCTACCTCCTGTCCTATAGACACTTCCTGACCCTCCTCTGCCTGCGTTTTTGCGGCCTCTGTTGTCTGCGCTATTGTCGCTTCTTCTGCGGCCTTCTTTTGCTCTGCAGCTGCTTGTGCCGCTTCGCGGGCTACCCTGACCTCATCTACCACTTTTTCGTTGTGCCTTTTCTCAGCCAATTGGGTGATTTGTAGCTTGGCATCCTTCTTCCTTTTCTCGTTGATGTCTTCTTCAAGTCCTCCAAATCCAGGGCGCGCCACTCGAGAGGCCATGTATCTAACATTGTAAAGATCGTGTCGTCAGTGGCTATGAATGGGAGCTTTGTCCACTACTACACCGGATCCTTTCGCGCCCTTATGTAAATATTGTGCATGTTAGCCTTGAAGTCTGTAAAACTCCGCAGACTGTTGTGCACTATGGGGGACAGGCGCAGCCTCCTATTAATCCACATCCGGATGCTCGCCTTCATGAGCACTCAAAAGATCTTTGTACCACGAATCCACTTCGCGTCCTTGGTAGCCTAGAGCGAAGCATACTTCATGGCCTATGGTAAGTCATGCTCAATGCTCAAGAATTGACTGTCCTCCGGTAGTTCTCCCGCTACCAGCAAGATGGACAAGAGAAACCACACGTAGTGGAAGGTCTTACCCTGCTCCTGGGCTTCCTTGCAGTTGAGCAAAAATTCTTTGCAGAGGAACTCGACCGAGTTGAACTGGACCCCTTCCGCACACTGTTTGACCAACGCAATTACCGGCGCTGGTACTTCATTGCTGCGGCATTTTCTCATTACCTTACCGACGAGGAGTTGGGCGGCTATGCGCACCCCTTTATCCTTGATACTGTTGATGGTGTAACTCCTCTTTTTCTTCTCGACCTTATATTTTTCCTTCATGGCTTCTGCGAGAGCCAAATCGCCGCTTTTTCCTACTATCGTTGTGGGGTCCTTTCCCTTACAGGGAAGCCGAGAAATTCTATGGATGAGATCCATCGTGATGGGAATAGGCTCCTCCAGCGATAAGTACCCATCATGCACCAGGAAAAGCAACTGCCTGATGACAAAAATGGTGATTAGAGTGTGGTGAAAGTGTGGTATCCACAGTAGATGAAGCAACCCAACCTTCTCCACACCACGTAGCCATTTTTCATGATCATCGGCCCTCTGTATTCTGTTTCATTAGGCTCTCCATCTCTAAGTGTGGGAACTTTTCATTGTCCGCGAGGTCCCAGTCTTCAAATTTCAGGGTAGGCACTCGTCCTAGGAGTGGAACCTCAAAGGTAATTCCATCGGGGAGGAGCAAGGTCTAGAGTGCACTCTTCATTGCATCCAGATCCTTTGGTACCTTAGCTTTCCCTTTTTGCGAAGGGACATACTCAAGCAATTTTGCTGCAGAGCACATCGGTTGGATGTTTGCCTCCATGTCTTATTCTTCCTCCACCTCGGCAATTAGAGCCTGTAAGTCCTCCTCTTCATTTGTCTCAATGTTGACAGCCTTGCCCTTTTCCTCCATTGATAGCTTACCGAACCGCGGATTCTGCGGGGACATGCGAACTGGTCCCATTGTCTGCTTATCTTTTTTCGGTCTCGGCGTCTAAGGTGATTTCAGGATTTCTTGTACGACCCCAGTATCTTCGGGAACATCGTGTACCGTATGCGTCAGTGCGACCTCGCCGGCAGTTCCTTCTTCAAAGCCTAAACCTGCCCTAGTATCTGTCATCTTGCATGTATTGTATGAGGTCTTTCGCGAACTTAGGGGCTCGAATATCACTCGGCGCTCAACACTTTGTGCTCTATTCAACTGCTCAAGTCTCAAGTGAACAAGTGTTGTCTCGTGGCTATCCCCTAGAGTTTTATAGTGCCTTTTGAATTTAAATTCGACCGTTCCCCCCAATTCCAGGCCATCAATTCTTTCTTGACGGCAGATTTTCCAAAATCTTGCCCATAACTGCTGGCTTAAATGTCCGCCACCTGCTCCATTTGGCCTCAAACTGGACATCTCATCATGAGCAATGACACCAATGGTCACTTCCCAGCCTACCCGCGCAATAGCGCAGCCCTCTGTACGCGAGCGTGAACCTTGTGACACGTTGACTCTGCGCACACCTCCCTTATTGCGCAGCCCCCAAGCAGACTCTTTATAGTCCCGCGCTCTCTTTCAACGACTTGGAGCACTGAGACTGTTCTTCCTTTGGCTAGTCAGGTGGTCGCACCACCCATGTGGGGCTCCATTTCGCCCCTTAAGATAGCCCGTCGAAAACCCTCAATTGCCCTCGTGACAGTCGGCACCACACACTCTATCATATGTATTGCGCTCCCCTGGTTACTGTGTTTGGTGAGATGTGGTCTTAGCCATGGCAGCAGACTAATAAATTCTCGGTGATAGTCTTCTAACTCATGAGTATGATCATCTGCACCTTGCCTTGCCATCCTTGGTTTATCGATGAGACATGCTCACTTGATCTCGTTTTCCAGCCTCTTGACTTCTTCGTCCATCAAAATTCTTTTCTTCCTTAGTAGTACCCAGTCCTTTTCAAGTTCGCGAAGTCTAAATTTCCCTTGTTGAATGGCTTCCTAAAGTCTTATGTGTTCTGCTTCGCATCGCTGTGTGATTTCTTCGTCCTGGGCTTCGCGGACTGTCACACCTGTGGGTGCTCTTATGTGTGGATTCATCGTTGCATGCCCCTCAAAAATTATGGTCCCCACCCTGTTCCTCAACCTTAGAATTGTTTTTGTGGTCAAGGTTTTGTACATGGTCCTATAGGCCCATTGAACCGCTAGTACACACAGGTCCCAGTCATTGCGTTTCACCTAGTTAACCTTGTTCATCACTTCGCACACCATGTTGAATGCTTCTCCGTGGATAGTCCTTGGCATGCTTCGCCTTTCTTGCGGCTGCGGTTTGTTCCGATTCTCTATTCTGCGAGTGGTCTGCTCTTGTGCGGGCTACATATCATGTGTTTGTACCCATCGAGAAAGGTGGGCGCACAAGTTGTTCTACCCTTGGTAACCGGCTCTCATCCTTACATGAGTTTTTCCAAATCATAAGTGCATCATCCTTTTGCATCTGCGCTAGTCTTCAAAACTTCTCTAATGTGTACCCCACCATCTTGCGGGCGTCACGCGCAATGCCCATTTTAGAGCATCGAACCGTTGTTGTTCTGTTACTGCGTTTTCAAATTTGTTCATGAATTCATCCACCGCTGTCAACCCATCATATGTAGGCAGATCCCTTACCTATGTTGTCATGCAACGTAGTGATCTAACCATCATGTTGCAATTAAGCATTGTTACTTCGTGCAGCCAATTCTAGCAGCGCTCTACCTCTTCGTCTGAATCTGCAGTGCAGGAGCTTTCGCACTCCCACGAAATCCTTCCGTCTGCAGTTAGATTCACCCAATATTATTCTTGCGTAGTTAACTTGTAGATGCAATCGAGATCATCATCACTATCATCATCGCACACTGGTTCAGTGTATTGTGCTCCTTTGGCTGGATCTAGCTGTACTA
>APFE030194781.1:37453-56741 GCA_000404065.3 Pinus taeda | reverse complement strand
TGGAAAGAAAACAACAAGTGGGAGAATTTTGGGTTGTGTTATATTCTTTCCACGACTAGCCCACATAGTTAACCGGGGGGTTAGAGGGGGGGCAGAGCCCCCCCTTCGTTGTGCTAATTGCATAGCGGGGGGTCACAGGGGGTTTGAGGGGTGCAGGTAACCCCACTTTATGGGGTAAAATTTTGGTTTTGGAACCTATGTTAGGTTGGGCAAACCCACCTATGGTTTTGTGCATGATTTTCGCACATGTTTTTGGACGCGATGGTTTTCAATCCATGGTTTTGGGCACGATGGTTTTCGGTCCATGGTATCGGATGCTTCAGCATGTATAAATATGTATTATAACATTGAAAGGAACATAATGAAAAATCAAGCTGGTAGTCCTGGTTTTGGGATCTAGGGGAAATCTCTGTGTATATGTGTTTTATGTGTTTTAGAATTTGTATCTAGGTAATTTCTATATGGGGTTAAAACCTACAATAACCTGTTTTTCACACAATAGCATCTTAATCCACGTGTTCAAAGATTTAATATACTTACCTCGTGGTCCTTTGAGGAAGCGTCGTTTCGCCTCACTGTAGTTGACGGTTGTATCTACCGCGAACTCAGTGATAAACCCTCCTATAATTCGATCGAGCCAATGGTCCACAGCTCGCGCAATCTTATCTCCTTACGCTTCTAGTCTGCGCACTAATTTTGGAGTCCACATGATTGGTTTTTCGAGCCTACACCTTTCCTGACTGCCTGCTAGCTTCACGATCCACTCATATAGCTCAGAAGGAAAGGATGCAAAGAAAATTTCATGCATTTTCGTATATAAGTAGTGCTCCAACCACTATTATTTAGATACTCGTGGATTCCTGTTTTCCTACATCGCGAACTCGTGAATCTTCTTGTCCAACCACATTTCAATTTCTTTCTTTGTTGAATTCCAGTGACACGACATCAGACATCCCTTATGCAGATCTCGGTCCTGGCAAAGGAACCATTTGTTGGCTTGTAGGGCCTGACCCAGGTTCAAAGATGATTTACCCAAACAAATCCTAGTACTATTGGCCCTTTCGGCAACAGTCCGCAGAGTGTGGACTGAGGTCTCACCCAAAGTAGTATGGGAAGGTGCTAGAACTAGGTTTCCACACCCTAGAGATGTCTGATGGTTTTTGGTGGTCCGCGGTTTAACCCTGCGCGCACGTTGCTACGCGCGCCTATCAGTACCTCGCAGCCTGCAATGTTGCCTTCACGTAGCCCTATTCGAGGTGTGATCCATGTTATTACCCAAGTTCCTTACTATTAACCTGATATTGTCAGATTTCTTAAATTATCTGTATGAGCCCAATTATACTTAACAATGTTCAGTATTCATATAAGTGCGCGTGACAAACAAAACAGTATAAATGCATAGAACATCATACAAAAACAGATACATGGTATTTAGAATCAAACTTCTCTTTATTATTCTTCTTATTGGGTTACAGACTCAACTTCACCCTACACACTCAGCTATAGGGGTCCGCGCACTCATCTGTGGACTCTACTAGGCCTCTGCGCACTCAGCTGCAGAGCCTCTTCCTACTACTACGACCCAAGACACTTACACTTCTTCTTTATCTGCTACTAGATCATTACATCCATTTCCTATTATCTTTACAACTTAGAGCCTTACTCTATTTATACAATCCCATGGTCCGCGGACCATGGGTAGGCCGACATGACATTACATTACATTACAAAACTTAGGGCGGACAACCCTATGATTCAACATACATTTTGCGCTCCGCACCTGGAATTTGCGAAGTCTTACAACATATTTGACCAAAACTTGGGCTTTGAGCCCCAAAACATGTTGTGGGGGGATTCCACGCCCCACGGGGTGATCCAGTATAAGAACACTCGATAGAGAAACTATACATGAAGCAATGGAACAGTAAACAAATCTCTCTGCCATTTTTCAGCCATTGAAAGTTTATAGGTAAATAAGTAGATCAGAAATTCCTCGCCTTTTTAATAAAAAATTGTTCAATACTCTCTTTCATTAGTAATTTTATAGTAAATAATAAATAAAACAAATAGGGTATTTGTTAGTTTTCTGAAAAAGGTTCTATTTAATTTGAAGAATGGACTAATTATTTGTTCATGACAAAAATGCATAGTTATGTGTACTTAACTGTCTGTTCAGGATTTTAGCTATAGAAACTGTGTACATTCTGCTGCTGAAAAACAATTTTGCAACTTTGTATTCAACTCATTGATCTATCTATCTAATTAAAAACTCATGATCAACATGCCATCTGTCTACTTCATCTTTCACATCAACATCATGTTGCCATGTCACATTTACACGACTATTTTCACTGTTTCACAAAAATTTCAAATAAGTGTAACTTTTTCATACAACATCGGTTTTTGATGATTTAAACGTCGACGGAAATATCTCAATGAGATCTACACAATGAGAAAGCTTTCATAGAACTTGAAACAGTAAAAGAATGAAGAAATTTCCAACAAGACTTGACAAGTAAACCAAGGCACTAGTTTCTAAACAGGTAAAAATTCATTCGATTTTCTTTCATGAATTTGTTTTATTAGTACCAATTCTTAGTTTTTTGTGTAAATGTCATAAATAAAGAGATTGATCACCTCTCTCTTTTGATAATATTACATTTCATTGCAGAAAAAGTACTAAGTTTTTTTTTGCAGGTTCCAATAAAGATAAAACAGATGACCATAAACAAACAGTGTCTCTCAAGACCACATTTATTTCGAAAGAACATGATAAAAGTAACATCAAATATGAGATATCTAAGCATGAGCACATGATTTTGGATAAAGAATTTCAAATCAGATCCATCACACCATTTGAAAGCCTCCTAGATACCAGTTTTACCACTGCATTCCTACTCATTTAGTCAATAAAGTCTTCGTCTCATTTTCCTTCATAGTCATTATACTCTCCTACCTCACTTTCATTAACCTATAACCTAGCAATAAAACCATTCAGCTCCCCTACAAAGTTGATTCATTCCATTTCCTTTTTCATTTTTTCAAATAAACCTTGATCCACTACAAAAATTTCCATCCATAGTCCTTCAAAATTATTGTTTTATGCTCGCATTAGATGATGGAGGATTCATTAAGGCCTCCCTTCTAACAAGTCTTAGCCTATCGACATCAGCACATTATCTAGGTTCAAGGCTAGAGTCCTTATTAGTACCTTGAGGCTTGTATGCCTTAATGACAAGTTCTCTTCCTAACAATCATGGGAATACATCAATGTCCCTTGATCATTGGATCTTGCAAGTGACTCGACATCAGCTCATATATTCGCACTTCGCAAGATGTACTTAGGTACCTTGGCACTCATTGAAATTAATGGTGAGTTTTCCTCACATTGGTTAACAACATTCATTAATGGCCAGTAATCCAATGACTTCTATTCATGCTCGACAACAACACATTTATGCGCATGACTAGAATTGTACCATCAGGTTTTGTAGCAGGTGAAGACTATATCACTTCAACATTTTGTAGCAGATACAACAGATTTAGCAGTAGAAATAAAGATTCCACTTTCACGACTTCATCCACCATTTATGCAACCACGAAATAGAATAAATTCTACATTATATTCCATGATACAGCAACAGCCACAACTTTTCCACATATGCACAATTTTTCCACTTCTTAGGTAAGTGAAGGTATGCTCTTTCCTATGTTTTTATCATATAATTCCTTTAATACTGAAATTATAATTTTTAGAATGTACTTCATCATATTCCATTTCTCATTTCATACCTTTAGCTGGGGTGAGGGGATGCCAATTCATGTTCATACCTCATATCGCATTCATATTTCATCACCTCTTATATCACATGTCATCCTAACCAACATACTTTTCCAAACAACTACTATCGCATTATGATTCAAAAATTTATATGTTTTGCAAATGATGATCGAAGAATGAGCACATTAGATGGCTGATCAAATGATTTCAAAAGTATTTTTATGCAACACAAAAATGAGAAAAGTATTGTTACACAAGAACCAATACTAATAAAATTTGGTTGCCACGCAAGAACCAACCAAAGTAATATGTTGCAATCAAATGTTTTTCAAAATAACACTTTGCAAAAGGAACAAAGTTATCAAAATATTATGCAAAGTAGAGAGAAGAATCAACATTAGCCAAAGTTCATATAGAAGCAATACAATTCAAAAGATCAAATCATGATCAATGCAATAGATTTCACGAGGACATGTAATAACTCCAATTGGGGGGTATCTTGCATCTCCAAAATGTCTTCACAATGTCATACACTTTCACCTTCATTCCCACTTTATTACCTCATTTCATCACCTTGTCATTACATTAGCCTCCATTTTCATTACCATATGGGTTCATATTTGTATTTTCCAAAGTTATTAGTTTCAAGTATTTAAAGTGAGTTTATAATTAAAAGTTAGAAAATAACATGTATTTACTTATACCTAAAGGTGGAATGAGTTTGGTGACATGTGTAGATGATTTGGAAGCTTCCAAGACACTCTTATGTGGCCTCCAACGTTCAATTTCGAATTCTCTTCAAGATTGGAAGGAGAGTTGGAATAGGAGTCAAACATATTTCATGGAGAAAAATCATGGATATGTGTCTAATTGGTTGAGACTTTTATGGATCTAAGGAGAGAATGGTGGATCACCATTAATGAGGTAGTTGTTTAATTTTTGTATAAATAAGAGAACATTCTTCTTTCATAAAGGGGGGAAGAAGGAGAAGAGGAGGAAGAATTTGTAATGTGAAACTTGTAATATTGGAGAGGTTTGGAATCATGGAAGGAGATGTAACGTGAGGATGTAATAAGATAAGTTAATAGTAGGCTTGTAGCATAGAGTTTGATTTGATAGTTTTAAATTCTTATTCTTGATGTAATTAGTGAACTTATAGAATACATGATGTTCCTTTGATTTTCAATAGTACGTTTTAGTATAGCATTTCAATTCATGCAAGTGTGTTTCAATTTTCGCAAATGATTTTTACTTCCGAAGTGTGTGGTGTGATTTATTGCTTTCTAGAATATATTTGTTTTTATGCCAATTGTCATTATTCATTTAATAGATTAATATTTCTCTTTCAAAATTGGAAGTCGATGTCTAGCACATATGGTGCACGTGTGCCTCGCAAGTCCATGGACCCCCAGGTTGAGAATTTATGTTAAGGAATTTAAGCAATTAAATTACCTCTACAAGTATGTTGTTATCTTCTTCTCCTTCTAGGAAAACAAGAGGTTCCTCTTTGTTCTCAACAACTTCTGCTAGCACTTCAAGAGTGGCGAGTATTACTTCTTCAACAGATGAGACTACCACTCTTGTGGGTGTAGTCGTTTTCTTCCTCTGTGAAGAAGGAAGAGTGTGTACTCCTAGAATTAGTCCAACAGCTTTAGCAAACTGACAGGAGATGGGACGGACAACACAGATGTGATGATATGAAATTTCTTATTCAGGTTTGGGAGGTGAGGAGTAACCAACTTCAGAGTTATGCATGGGAGAGAGGGAGTTCGTGTTACTACCTTGACCAGATGATAGATAAGTGTGGTTGAGAGGACATTCATCCATAAAATATTGGTGACCCTCCTCCTAGCACCAAAAATTTTACAGTGTTGTACCTGTAAACATTCAAGGGATCTCCCTCGTATGAAGTCCCAACTAGACCTCACATTGTTTGGTGTAGGAGACCCATCCGGTATAATGGCCCTGTTGCCATTATCTTAGAGATTTTCCTTAGCTCTTGTTTTTTAGAACATGAGAGTGTTATGCTTGTAACTTCAAGAAAGCGAGGTGAGTATTCCTGGCGAGTGCATAATGTAACTTTGTGTCTAGGTTCTCTTACTGTAAGGGAGAGGGTAAAAAGTGAGACTCTAGATGAGAGGTAGTAGTACCACCCAAGGAGAGACACACACGAAAACAACAAGGGTCTATCCAACATCCAACAGAATAGTCCACAGCGGATGCGACAGTCGTTAAAACCAAAGTGCAAGGGAAAACATGTACATTGTCTAGCAGAGTAATCCACACAGGGGTGACGGTCGTTATAACCAAGAAAACAATAATGGTTTGTCTAATGTCCTGCAGAGTAGTCCACACGGACGAGACAACAATGATAAACAATAAAACACATCTTCAACAATGTAAGTACTAAAATAACTGAAGTAGTTCAATTATCTTAGTACGAGTTAAGAAAACATGCATTATAAATGTTTAAAGATAAGTCTTACAAACAGATACAAAACATGCATGAAAACGTGTTGGCTTGAGACAGGATTCTGAATTAAGAAAAATTTCCAAGACACATATATACACCATACATCACTAGTCCCAGTAGTGGTACATTGGAGCCACTCCTTGCTACTCAAAGCACAGACTATAGACTCTCAAGGCTACATGGGAGGAGCCAAGGTGAAAAGTCCCTTGCTCATACAATGAGTGGGTATATATAGCCAAGGGTGATGCTTGAACCTTGTGACTCTTGGACCTCCCTCATGATAGTTCAACTTCCTATGACTTTTCAACTGATGTGACTCTTCAAATTCATATGTGTGTCTGTTGGACTTTCACTTTACATTACATTTGATTACAACAAGTATGGCCCATAGTAGTGATGTGGTCAAGACAACTCATGACATAACTTGACATGACACTACTGACATGTACTAGCTGACTGTGGTGTCCATGTCGACCTTCTATGTTGTTGAGTGATGGATGTGCTCTCGGTGTGTTGTGTCTTCACATCCGCATAGCAAAGTGTTGTGGGGTCTTCAATGGTCTTGGTTTTTTCTTGATGGTTCAATGCATGTATCCATTTTACTTGCATCTCGATGTGCTTTGTACATTCGTTCAATTGCGAGCAATTCTTTGAGCATGCGCTCCTTCTTCATCTCATTCATCGTCATGCCATGTTCCACTAATGTACATGTTCCTGTAATTCACTCATGACGGGATGAAATCAAATCCAAAAATCTCCTAGTCTAGCATGATGCATTATTTAGGGTTTCAGATCCAGGTGACTAGGAGGGAGGACAGGACACTAAAATTGTGCAGAGCACAGCTCAGGTCGGGATGAGGGGCTCTGGAGTACTGTCGGGAAAAAATGTGCATAGGTCATTGGGATAAAATTGCGCAATTAGAGACAACAGTGACAGCTGCAAGGCAGAACCTAGCTGGGAAAACCTGCGTAATTCCTGGGAGGAAGACAAGGCAGGGTGTCCGGGGGAACTGTTGGATGGTTTTGTGAAATTTTCAGGATGAGGATTGAGTGGGTCACTCAGAGTCTGGTTGGGGATCTGTGCAATTTCTCGGAGGGAGACAGAGTGGGACAGTAGGGGGCACTGGCAGGAAATTTTGCATAATTTTCTAGAACAGAGCATGTCGGGTTGCAGGGAGTTGCTAGTCATAACTGCGCTTTTCTGAGAGACACTGCGGGATAGGCAGCACCGTACAGTTTCTAAAAGCGTGCAGAGTGAGGCAGCAGAAGATGTAGTAGTCATGACTGCGCAATTTTCAGGAGAAAAGTAGAGCAAGCCAGCAAGAGGCTTGACTCAGCATGACCATGTATTTTCTGCAAGAAGTGCAGGGCAGGCAGTGCATGGCAAGCATTTGGGCATGTCTACGCAATTTTGGAAATAAGTGAAGCCTCGAGTCACAGTGCAGTGCAGATTTCCGGTCTACTAGAGGGAGGCTTGATAACTAATCTTACGGGAAGCGCAGATTGGATCAAGCTTGGAGATAACTTTTGTGCAATTCTGGGAGACAGACAACCTACTCACTTCTAGGATTGTGCAGCGCAGCTACCCCCAGAGGACAACCTCAAGCACTATGCAGTTATGGGAAGCAGAGCAGGGTCACTAAGAGCTAAGACTGCGCAGTGCAGCTCAGTCAGGGTCCAGTTGAAGGGGTTTGTCCGGTCGACTGATTTTCAGGAAAATGGCTAAGTGTGAGAGCAAGTGAACTTGTATAGGCATGACATTATGATTGGACACTTAGCATGACTCGACAACAGGACACCACAAACCAACAAGACAAACATGTGCTCAGTGAAACTATCTTAAGGTTAAGAGCGACCAAGTGCGACACTTGAGATAAACCTTCAAATGACCGTGACCACACTTGTGCGACAGTGCTTACAACTTTGTGTGTGAGTACAACCAATGTTCACAGAGCGAAGGCAACTCATGCACACAAAGATCAACCTTCAAAATTGTCAGAACAAGACCGCAATCATGACAAAGCGATCAACATGCCAAAAGACGGTCATTGGTTGAACAAGCAAAGGGTGTAAAAGACTCTATAAGAGCTCATGGAATGAGCTCAAGTGCTTGCAACCATCAGTGAAAAACCCAAGGAAGTCTCTTAAATGTGGATGTAGGCCAAAATTTTGGAGGGTGTTGCAGTCGCTATAACAATTGTATAAGAATAAAAGAGTGATTATTCACATAACATTCTCAAATTGTATGAGAATAAGTGCGTCATTATTTTAGCTAAGATTCTCTTCTATTTATTTCGTTAAAAAGAGACTATAACATAAAATTCTATGAAGTTTCTTAAAAGCTGAGTTTCCTCCACCTTTATATTCTTCATTTAGGCATTACATCAATTAAACTAGCTCTCAATCTTGTATCTAAATAAATCTAGTATTACATCTAAATTGGAAAATTCTCTCTAAGCCTCAATCCTACCCATAGTAAAACTGAAATCCCCACTATTAATGACACAATCTTCCTTAACACACTTTCAAGCAAAAGAACCTTCCCAAAAACACCTTTATATCACCATACAACCCATAATAACACCTTAATTGGAATTTTCACACTTAAGTCTTTAACCATGAATTCTTTTTAGATCTTAAAGCAATAAAATAAGAGTTTAATAAGATGATAGATTTCGTCCAGCCTACCACTAAACGCTCTTAATTTATAAATTAATTTAGAGCTAAAAAGTCCTAATCCTTTAAAATATTTCCCATTCTTTTTATGAGCTTATAATCCTCACCCATTGTCTCATGAAGAAGGATAATGTCTTGCTTGTGCAACTCCACCAATAATGCCAAAGCTAGTATTTTGAGGAATTGTTGATACCTCAAAAATTTAAGGGCAAAAAAATATTATTTTGAAACCTTAGAGAGGGTTTGTTTAGTTCAAATGACCCTTTTGATAGACATTTTTTTACCTTGTTGTATTTCCTTAGTGCTTTCTCCTAGGCATATTATAAAATTGTTTTCCTTCCCACTTTGGATGAGGATGGGTCCTTCACAAAGTCCAAACCTAACCCTAACCCCTCAGTATCCCCCTTTCAAGTACCTTAGCTTCCACCTTCTTAAGTCTCAATAGATATCTACATGAACTTCTAACCTCTATCCCACTCTCTAAACTAGACCCCTTGATAGCAAAGTCACTCAACTGAGAGAAAATAACAAGGAAACTTCCTTCCTAGAGTGAAGGATAAATTCATTTCTCTAAATATTTAGAAGAATTTCCCAACCCATTCCCCAACCCCCTACATTTATATTTTTCCTAAGAACCTTTCACAAGTGATTCTAGAGGAGATGGCCAAGCCTCCCTTGTCTTAAATCCCATATTAACCTTTTTAATTGGGAGACAAAAATTAAGTACAAGGTAAAGTAACTTATCACAAAATTGAAGATATTATTCCTATAAGACAAATGGAATCCATGCATAATGGGACCCCTTCATTAATAGGTGGAAGGTTTAGTGTCTACACCATTGCATGTTTTTGGTTACACATTAGTGTTCACAACCCTCTTACAAGAGCCTGGAGCTAGAGGTTTAGTTTTTTCATTAATGATCATTAGTAAGTGTGGATTCAATCATTAATCCAACACTTCTTCCTCATATTGTGGACTCTTCTAAGCCTCATGGACAGGACTCCATGAAAAAAAAATGTGTTGTGGGGGTCTGATGCAAGACCATTGAGACAAGCAATGTCCATTTCTGCCTACTTAGTTTATTTTAATTACCTTGTAAATTTCTCAGTTATGATGTGTGGAAAAAAACTAGATTGTTAAATTGTTACAATGAGTTGTCCTCATGGCTTCTTTTTTTTTATGAGGTGGCATCTAATCTTCTAGAATATGGACACCTCTTTGAATCTCCAAGAGTTGTTGGTTGTAGCGCCATTTTGGTTAATGGAGATATTTTGTAAAGATTAAAGGTATAAGACAAGAGAATCCCAAAACAACAGAGGTAGAGTGGACTCTTAGGCCTATAAATTTGCACACAGTGCATGTACTCAGTGACAATACAAATCATTTTTGTTATGTATGTCAATTTTATTGTTGATTTCTTGTGTTTTGTTTGTATGGTTGGAATGGAAGGAAAGGAGATGAGCCATATTATGAAACATTTGCATTGACCTTTTACTTACGTGAATGTATGCCATTTGAACCATTGAGAACACAGTACATAGCATGAGGAACCAAGACTGACAAATAACTGAGATGAGTTTATTCACAACCAATAGCGACATGAATTGTGAGGGGTGGAGTAACTACCATGAGGTAACAAAAAACACTTTTTACACCAAAGAACGAAGGGAGAAGAAGTTTAGCACTCACTAGAGTGGAACTGAAATAACCTATAATAAAATCACTAATGGAATTTTGAGGGTGAAACCGTGATTCTAATCCCTACTCCTCCTTGCTAACATTAAGACCCTCCCCCCTAGAAAGTTGTCAATCTCAGTCACAAAAATCCTACCATTAATTTATTTGATGGAACCATTCAAGGGAACCATAAGTGCAGACATCCTTCCTCCTCTAACTAATGTAAGGGTTATTACCCCCCACCCCCAACATTGACACCGGTCATTGATATGTATGGTGAATCATTACCATCGAAGATCGGGCCCACGCCAACAACGCTAGCCACTATAAACAAATTGAATGGGTATTGAGTTAAACCCTTCACTAAGGGTTTGGGTTGCAATGTAAATTTATTTTGGTAGTGCCAACAAGGATTGGGCATCAAGACATTGGTTTGGTCATAGACAAATAGAACCATGGACTAATGGAGTAGCTTTAACCCCAAAGAAATAGCTTAAAGAAAGTGCACACAACTTATTTCACTATGTGATGATCTACATTGAATTTTTTTTAATATCACATATTAATTTTATATTAATAATCGAATAAATTTCACATATCCCTCTTATTATTTTTATTAGGAAGTAGTTGATATTTTTTGTTTTATTTTGAACTTCCAATTACTTTTACTTTTGGATAATGAAAATTTTATTATATACCATATTAAAATATTTACTTTTAACATTTTCTTTCTAAATATAGATGTATATGCACTTGATATGGACATAAATTAGCTAATATAGATTTTCATATAGTTTAGTTAAATCCCGTGTTGAAATATTTTTGAAAAGTACCAGGTTTAAAGATCTTACTCACACTTTTTTTTACTTCCAATTACCTTAACTCTTTTTAAAGTTGATATATTTTTACCAAATTGAGTTGTAATATCAACGACAAATTGAGTGACCATAATAAGCTTGAAAGTAATCGTAGTATAGTAAATGATTATAAATATCTAGATGTTGGCTCAACTAGTAATAAAAAACTAAAAGCAATCATATTTAATGGTGGATATGTTTAATTTGGAAATAGCCTTTGTTACAATATTGTGGACCAATACCATGGTTTATCAATACTTCATGCCCAAAAACCATAACTCGTTTCAAAATCAAAATATTTTATTTAAAAAAAAAAATATATATATATATATAATATATATATAGTATATATATATATATATAAAATAAAATTAATCATTATAAGTATCAATAAAACATCTGACTTGGTGAAATTACATAAAACTAAAACTAGTACAACCACATTAAAAATATTAATGTGGTTGATATATCCGAAGGCTACAAAAATATAACCAAAGAATATTGCACATGCTTCCCTGATTAACCATGTATAAAAAGGCTATGGGTCAACTTTAACTTAAGGAAAAAAAATTACACATCTTATTGTAAAATGGACCATTTTGTTAAATAAAATTTGCTTCTATATAAATGAATGTTAGAAATAATAATGAAGAACTTATCATGGAGGAACTTATTAGAATTGGAATAATTCTGGCACGAATCTAATTTATTAAATTTATTAAAAGTAACGGACCATTTTGGCCAAAATAAAATTTTATTATATATAAATGAATGTAATAATAATGAGGAATTTATTATGGAGGAACTTATTATAAATGGAATAATCTCAAATCCCTATGAAATTGGTGGTAAAATTTTATTATATATAAATGAATGTTATAAATAATAATGAAGAATTTATCATGGAGGAACTTACTAGAATTGGAATAATCTCAAATCCCTAGGAAATTGGTGGTAAAATTTGGAGTAGTCTACCCAGGCAGAGGAATTGCCCGGTTTCCGTCGCCGCCCGGAAAAACCTCCGGCTCCAGCTGCCGACAATTCCTCCGCCCTCCGCCACCCTCCGCATTAAAGTCGATGTCTGACAGGAATTGCAGAGTCCATTGCCGTCTTGCCGCCGGAAGTTAATGCACCTTCCCAATTCGAATTCGGAAAAAACCGCGGGTTGCTCCCTGGCCAATTCGACCCGGCACTCCCCTAAAGCTCACCTGGTCACCAGAACAAGGTGCATTACTCACTCCTAGGCTCGACTCGGCGCCTGCAATTCACCAGAACAAGGCGGAAAACTCACTCCCGGGCTCTGCAGCTCACCATCCAGGCGACAAACAGGCAGGTTCATTCATCGAACCCAATCCTCTAGTGATATGGTAGTCTAGTTGTTTTTGGTAGTCTAGTTATTTTTGGTAGTGGAAGCAAATGATACTTACCTGGTCGAGTAGTGGTGTGGCGACCAAAGAAATTGCAAAATCTTGGTTCAAATACAGGCAAAGTGAAGCAGCAATTGAGGTTGACTACATTAAAGTAGACCCATGGTGAAAGAATCTATGTTCTTACTCTATGCTTGAATCTCCTTGTCTGTCAAATGTATTATCATCTGTAACCACTGCTTACAGTGTGCCTGGGTAGACTACTCCCATGGAAAGAAGTGAAAAGCATAGTCTATCGTAGCATAAAATTCATTAATGAAGATTTCAAGCACAACGCAAACTTCATTTATGAAGATTGCAAGCAAAACCCAAACTTGAAACCTGCAACTTCAATGGAACCACCTGTAATTGACAAATCCTTTGCTTCGGTTTGTTTGATGGAGCCAGCCAGGGAAACCTTGTGCCATGTGGGGCTGGTGGAGTTCTTTTCATTTTTGATGATCTTTCTTACTCTCGAAATTAGAATGGGTAGAGGAACAAACATCTTTGTAGAACGACAAGTTATTCTCAATCTTCCGAAGCGAGCTTCAGTAAACAGCATAGGCAGACTCCAAGTATTTGAGGACTTTAAACTTGTTGCATGGTTGAAAGGGAATTACAGGTTGCAGAACTTATCACTGAGGCCTTTGCTTGAACGGACTGTCCTCACTACACGATAATTCTTAGAGGCAACCACATTAGGAGGTCAATGCTGAAGCAGACTCTCTCTAAACAGGCTGTTGCTGGTTCCATTGGCTCTTTGCTAGTAGAGGAAGACACGGGGGTCAATGCCCCTGATGATCTCTAGTTTTACTTTTTCCACTGGCTTCTCTATTTTTTTAGGGTATGATTGTTATCATTTATGATGATAATGTGGAAGACTTGAAGTTGACACTTGTTACTATCAAGACAGGGTCTATTTATGCATTTATTTCAGAACTATTGGGAGGTTTTTGTAAAGGCTTCAAAATATGTTCTAGGTTTCAAGGGCACAGTCCCTTATTTGAATATGTAGGTTGTTGTTTAATTATTTGAATATGTATGTTTCCTTTTGATCATAGGGTAGTCTATGAAGGACAAGTTTTGTTATCCCTTACTAGTAGAATTTTATTCTTTATATAAGTAGTCGATGGTCTTTTGGGGGTGGAAACTACTATATCCTCTTGAAATAAAGCTATGATTTTACCTTCCAAGAAAATCAAAGGTCTGACAAACTTTTAACTTAGTTGACTCAAATGTGTAAATAAGCAATTATATGACTGTATGATTACCAAATCCTACTAGTTGATAAGGAGCTCAGGACCAAGTGTCGTAAAATGGTAAAAAATGAAAGTACTCAAAACTGGTTTGAACCTAAACGACTGGATAGAGCTCGTCTTCTTGATTCCGAGGCCACAAACGGTTCAGAAAACGGTCGTCGTATGAGAAAGTTATGCCAAAAAGAAGAATTGCCCAATAACATTGAAATTTTGAATTTTTTCAGAGAAAAAAAAAAATAATAATAAAAATAATAAATAATATATATATATTAATAATATATATAATATATATATATTATATATAATATAATTATATATATATATAATATAAAAATAAATAAATAAATAAATAAAAATAAATAAATAAATATTCTTTGCAATATTCTGTTTTGGGCAACGAATGGCAAGCTACCACGTGGTAGGCCCGGAGGCAGCCATGTGGCCTGGACGACGTCAGCAAGCATGTTGGGAACATATTAAAATTTTGGGAGGCACGGAGGATCGAACCCACAACCTCCTTACCACAAGCCTGGACGACGTCAGCAAGCATGTTGGGAACATATTAAAATTTTGGGAGGCACGGAGGATCGAACCCACAACCTCCTTACCACAAGCCATACGCCTTGCCAATGGACCACGGGGAAAGGTTTTTGATGTGAATGCGGAACAAACTTTATTTAAGTTTGCAATATTTATAGGCGGGGCCCGTTGGGTGCCAGCCCCCGTCCATGCGAACTCATGCCCAGAACCTAGGGCTTAAGCCCCAACCGCCAGCACATTTAAACAGTCACGTTTTATGTTAATGCGGGTTCACATGCAAACAAACAAGGCGTTAAACGTTCAGTTAACAACCAGTCGTGGCACGCAATCCTATGCAGGTTAACCGCCAAGCTATAAATGTGGTCACATGCCCATTAATCACAAACGGTAACTGCCAGTTATGATGGCAGGATTTTTGGCGGACCACCAAATTTGGGCGGTCTCGCCATAATTGACGGAGTTAACTGGATTCCAACTAAAGTTAGCTGGAGTGTTTCTAGGCAACACTGGCAGAAAACTTTAATGAGCCATAACTTTGGCTAGGAAAGTCCTTTTTGGACGAATTTTTTTTTTTTATTTTGGGTTTCTTCGACCTGGTGAAGCCATTGGCACAGGTTTCATAGCCATCTAAGGTCATTTGCAGGTGGTTTTGCTTCGTGGAAATTCCATGAGCCACTAGGGCCAAATCAATTTAGGCGCTGCATTGGGATGTGTGCAACCATTGAAAGTGGAACTAAGGTATTCTGAATGAATTCAGTGTTCTGAATCCATATCTACAGCTCGTTTTTCCTGTGGAGGCATTCTTCTCACTTTTTAGCTTCAGGGAAGCTTTCAAGGCCACTAGGGCCATTTCAGTGATTAAGCTGTGTTGGGCTAGGTTCATCTGTTTGAGGTGAAAACAAAAGCCTATCTCTATTGTAAGGAACCTTCTGAATCCAATGAAGGTGTTTTCAGAAGCATTTAGAGACTTCTAAAGGCCGAGATGCTGAAGAGAAGTTTCAGGCAGCCTAGAGCCATCCATGGGAGAAGGCCTAGATTAGGGATGCAGTGCTCATTTTGAGCAAATGAACAGTCATTTGTTTACGTCAGATATGTGTTGGAGATAGTAGTAGAGATTTCAGAGCCATTTGAAGCATTCTGAAGGAATTTGTGCCATTAAGAAGCTCAGGGAAACTTAGTGCACCTACTGAAGGAATCAAGTCCAAGGAAACCTAGATCTGCTTGCACAAAGTGGACAGCCACAACAGGGATGTATATGGTTTTTCTAAACCCATAGGTTCAGTCAGTAACCTTTTGGAGTTGAGTGTGGAACTTGTAAAAGAATTGAATCCATAATCCCAAAGAGCCAAGTCTAGTTGACTAGAGCTCACAGGAGACGTAGCCCACGAGATTGGGGTGAACTCCTTATTAAATTTGCTGTTATGTGTGATGTTTATTTGCTGCCTTATATGTCTGATATATATGGTTAATATCAGCTGAAACAATTCAAGTTAAAACACATAAATAGAAGAAAATACTTACACCTCTTAAACATGTATGTTTACTGAATTGAATACCTTGCTAAGCATTTACAAGTAGTTTCAAATTCAGATCACTAGTAAATCTTGTTTCTTTTGCTCAAGGATATGGTTATATTATTGATAAACCAAAACCGAAAGAACTAGGCTATTTATCAGAGATTAGAATGGTTTATGGTGACTAAGCAAATGTCTATTCCAAAGTCTAGACAAAATAAGGGTAGAACAAAAGAAATGATATGGCAGGTTCTTCTATTCAGCAGGAATATGTAAATATAATAGGAAATGAACATGATATCATGGCATGTTTTGTAAAGAAACTTTAGGTGTACATTCCAAAATCCATAAGGAAAAAATACATAGTATTGAGCAAATAGCATAAAACGATTTTACTGAGTCCTTTGAACATACATCAAACCTATGGGAAATCTGTTTTAAAATATCATAGGTATGCTAAATCTGTTCTATAAATACCGTAGTTCTGAAATTTCTTTTTTTATCCATCTAAGCTTGTTCATACAAGGTTATGATAAAATGGTAATCTTTATGATAACCTTGTGTGTAATGGAATTACTTAATATTTATGACGATGATGATTGTTAATATCTACTAAAGACCAACTTCGGTCTATCCTGGTAAAGAATTTCTTAGTTTGCTTTAGAACTTTATTTCTATACTCTGAAAAATAGGCCTCATCCTTCTTTTTCTCTAATAAACCTCATGTGACGCTGAGGAATCTCATGAGATGTTTGAGATACAAAGGAAACCCTAAATTAATTTACAATGAAGACAGGAATTTTTGAAACCATTACGTTACCCTACTCCTCCAGCTAACAATGATCTGGGGGCTTTCCAGGTTTTGATCCATTATAATCAACATACAAGCTCCATACACTAAGCAGAAGCAGAATCTACATTTAAATTGCAGAGTAAATATTGAATCTCATTTACAAGAATTTAAGTTTGGAGATTGTAAATACTAAACATCAGAATAGCAAGTAACATTTAGATAGTTCTATATTATGTTGATGCTAACATGTAAAGAACCCACATGTAGACAGAATTACCATAACCCAAGGCATAACATCACATTTTCGTCTTTCGGTTTAGCACACTCACAGTAGCTAAGACTACATTAGGCTAGATCATGTATCAACAGAGGTAGTTAGCCTTCGAGATAGTAATCAGAAAAGGTACAGCTAGAGTATTCAGTATGAAGAAAGAGAAACAAATATGAGATAAAACAAGAAATCACCCCAGGCCACATACAAGAAGAATGAAGCATGATGTTTTCAGGGGCTTTGAGAGTGCACTGAAGAAATTCATATGAATAATCCTCATAGTACTTAAATACAATGGCTTTATCAGTTGTCTTTATACATAGAAACTAAACCTATAATTCTTTGGTAAATCTGTCTGTAATATCATAGCTCTGCTAAATCTGTTTTGAAATATCAGAGCCCAACAATTCAAGATCTATTTGGAAAAGATCTGTCCAGCAATTCAAGCCCTAGGGGAAAAACAAGATAACTAAGATGTTTCAAGAAGATAACTAATAGTGCTAGATTACACTGTTATAGACAATTTTTGTGTTGATGTTGGAGATATGGATGTGTTCCTTGGTATTCAACGTGTTATTCTTTAGGTACTCCACTGTAGAATTCCCTCTATAAATTTCCCAAATTGGTCACTAGAGTTTTATGTGATTTTTTAAGGTGAAGCCTTTTGACAAGAGTTTGTTGCAGGACTGCTGTAGATGTAAAAAAAATTGTTTGTAGCTTGAACAATAACATATAATGATGCAACTATATAACAAGACTTCAGGCCAGATATTAAGATAGTAGATTGCATTCAGAAATGATTTGAGTTGCTGATATATATTGCATTAATAACAAACTGAGAGCTGCACATCTTCATTTAATTCAGGTTAAGATAGTACATCACAATAGGAACAATAGTGGAACCTGGTTTGTACACGGAGAATTGCCCTCAGTACAACTTCAGCAAAGGTGATGAATGACCCCTTATTTTTGATCTTTGCACTCTGTTACAGCCTTCCAAACACTACAGGAGCACACTCAACCTTTGATACCAACACATAGCAGATGGGACAACATTCAGCCTTAACCAGCAAAGAATACTAGCCTTACAGGCCTAGCATTTGAGCACATCAACATTTGAGCAACCATCTCAGAGATACTTCGCTCAGCCACTCCACAGACACGCACAAGTAAACTCTACCCTCAGCCACTTCACATTACATAGCACACATTGTTTTCTCCGAAATCTGGCAGTGCCTTAGAATCACTACTTTGTTCACTGTTTGGAGTTTATGGTAAAAAACTTTCCATTCTTCTTTACAACACAATATCTTCTTTATGTTCATGTTTATATAATCAGTCTCATTTTGAAAATATTTACATCCCTTCCTCTCTGTTTCTAAATCCCTCATTTTATTGGATAAGAAGATATAGTATTTCTTTGCCTTTAAAGCATGATATTAGATATCTGGTGTCAATTTCTACAATGAACTTACCTCACAGATTGAGAAATCAATCCTGAAGTATGCCTCAATTGTGTCAGTCTCACACATTTGAGTTGCTGGATTGCATTACCATTGCTTTATTTCAAACCCAATCATCACTCATATTTCAAATTATACTTGTTCCACTAATTGTCAGTTGAACTACATTCATTGATCTCAAATTACCCGAGAAGAATAGTGGGGGCTCTACTCCCCTGGCAGATTCAAGTTGGCTGGCCACACGGTTTTCCTACAGTTTAATTTGCAAGTAGGTAAACATGTACTGCTCCATAGGCTAGGCAGTCAATGCTTTCCTTGCCTGGAGATAGACTGCTTTCTTGCCGGGATAATAGATAGCTGGTTGGATAGAGAGACCGGACCTTCCTAGAGAGACTAACCGGTCAATCAGCTAATGAGTTATCCGAACTTGGAAGACAAACCTTGCTTATAGGAAATTTAGAAGAGGCACAAAAGGATAGGTTGATGATGCTTTATAGAAGAAAAAAATGAAAATACAATAAGGATCCCATGTTACTTATCTGTTTTACAAGAACATCCTAGAGAGTTTATCCTTTCCT